>WAAE01007825.1:174645-185961 GCA_013400495.1 Nicator chloris
GGAGAGGAGAGGAGAGGAGAGGAGAGGAGAGAAAGGGCCCACAGGAAACAGGGTGTGCACACAGAGGTGACACCAACTCAACACACACAGTTACTGGAGTCCTCTTTGAGGAAAAGCTTAATTCCTCATTACACCTCACCTTGATGCAGGTCTGGATTTCTGTCATCTGAACATCACCCAATCAATACTTCACTTCCCACTAGCCACAAAAAAAAAAAAAAGCAACTGATACAGCTTTACATGGACACTGCACAAAATTAGAGTAAGTCTTATTAAAATCCTCAAATAGAAGTGACTTATTATTGGTGTTATTCTGGCTTGGAGTCACATCACAGGTCACAGTATTGGTTCTTGTAAATTAGATGCTTTTACTCTTTTCCCCATATGAAAAAATACCTGAAGTCTGCTCAAACAATTCAGCATAATTCAGGTATTTCCTAGATAAGGATGGTCAAAAATGAAGGCAAGTACATTTATTTATGTGCACTGACAAAGGTATGACTCTGATAAGCCAGCACAAAATTTGTTAGTGCTTAAAACAAAAAAACCTCACACATTGTACTGGCAATGGCAGTCACTATAAAAAATGTTATGATTCAGATGTTTATTAATGGGGGACTGGTAAGTCCATAATTATGGAAAGCTTAAAAGGATCAGGGTAGAGTAACCATACTTCTTTATTTCTGTAAAGTTGAAACTAGCAATGGAGACTTAAATATGCTTTTCTAAGGCCTTGGGGAAATAAAAACATTAGGAAGCACAGAAGTCTCTAAGAAACTTTTCTTGAAGTAAAACTATGAGGGAGGATACATTTACTCCAAGTTCACAAGAAGTTCATTCTAATAAATACTTTTCTTCCTTTGCTAGGATTTCAGTGCAACAACACACACATTTACATCAGCAATTTTAGAGAAGCCTCTGTGTGCTCCACCAAACCAGCTCCATCAAAAAAAAAGACCAGTTTTAAAATATTAAATTAATTTTCCCTTAATTTTAAATCAAGAAGACCTTGCAAACTTGCCAGAACACCTGATTCTTACCAAAGGGAAATGCTTGTGAGTAGTGAGGACTCTCTAAGAGCCACCTGCACCAAAATTACTCAACCAGTTAATGAAAAAACACAAAACCAAAACCAAGAGAGGATTTGTTTTGCAAATGTTTTGAGTTGGTTCTCAAAAACAACTGAGAAAAACGCAACACAGGAGCAGACAAAGCAAGATTCTTTAAACATACCCATTGCCTTCATGGGAAATCAGAGATTCATCCTGCTATGACTTGTGCAATTTGACTGGCACAATGAAATGATTTTGCAAGTGAAAACAGCTCTCTGTTTTACAAAATGGAAAGTTGGCCTCATCAACATGAGGAGAGAGAACTGAAGGTCAGAACAATGAGTCATCTTCCTAAGGCAGAGTCACATCAGCGAGACCTTCAAAGAGTCAAGCAGTTACTCATGGGCATTTGAAAGACAAGGAAAAAATAAAAGAAAAATCACATAAATGAAAATTGGCTGAAAATAAGCACCAATTGTCTGTCTGTTTTTGGAGCTATTGTGTCTTCTGCAGTGTATCACTAAGATGGGTGATTATAGCACATTATAGTAAAAGACAATCTTCTACGGAAGTTTTGAGAGAGCCACTGATTGGTTAGCAAATGTACAAAAGATGAGGAAAATGAATAGCAACAAAGGGAGGGAATACATTAAAAAATAATAAACTGAAATCAGACACAGAAGCTCCTAAAAATCCTTTTTTTTTTTATTAACATAAATACTAAGAAGTGAATGAAAGATAAAAAGATGAAAGAAGGATGTAAGGCGTCTTCTTAGTCATGGCATATATTTTTTGTTTTCTAGTTGCAAGTAACAAAGCAAGCCTTCCTTCCCCCTGGTTTGGTGTCTGCAAACCACATTGCTGAACAAAACTCCTGGCCAAATCAATGGGAAGAGTCACAGTGACTGCAGGGAATGTTCTCATGCATCCATCCCATGGGTTGTTGCTTTTTCAAACCTTCTGTGCCTGTAACCATTAACCCTAAGGAACCATGGAAACAGGGGGATTCTTATCTGTGTTCAGAGTGAACCAGAGCAGCAAGGAGTGACTGAAGGCTGAGCAATTCTCAGCAGGCCAGCTCACAGCATCCAGGGGTGCAGCAATTTGGGCACAATGGGTGTGGAGCTCAGCCCTGGGCCTGGTTCCTCCACTGCCTTTCAGCTTCCTTGGCACACAGTTACACAGCAACACAGAGCAGGGTTTGTGGGTGCTCCAGCCCACAGCCAAGGCTGCTGCCCCCAGAGACAAAAGTCAGCCCTTACAGTGCCAACATTTGGTCAATGGCAAAGCCTGGAGGCTGAAACTTTTCTAGAGTCGCCCAGCAATGGATGTGAAAGGGAGATGTTGCTCTGTATTATAAATACTTTTGTTCCTATTAAAAATATTTGCTGTTTCAAAGCAGGGTGAGGAGTCAGAAATACATTCCCGAATTTTGAAATGTCTTGGTTTAATGTCAATAGCACATACATACTTTTTCTTGTAACAAAACTTATTTCCTGAGTTTTAAGTGATTAAAGTAGAGTGAGAGGCACCTCCTCTGATAAACATTTAAAAGGATATTTCAAGTAACTTGTGCTCAGAATCTCTCTTTGCTACACAAAAGTAGATTCTCCTTAGCCCTGATTCTTCTTTTGAAACTACCTTTCAGTCATAGCAAATTCTCTTATTTTACTCAAAGAGTCCATTAAGTACAAAAGCTCGTGAAACCTTCATTCATAAGGTTTAATATAAATAATAAATAAATAATCCAGAGTAAGTTTGACAAAATAGGACGTCAAATTACACCTGAAGCACTTCTGACACATGCCAAAGAACAGCCATTTGCACAGCAGGCTGGCAAAGCTCTGTTAGGGCATCAGAGAAAGTGAAATCAGTCACTCTCCTCATGAACCTTCAAAAGAAAAACCTGAAATTAAACAATTTTTCTTACAGTTGTAATACTTTGGTCTCGTTCAACCACAGATGTGGCACTGATCACATTGGAACATTATTCCTGTACCCTTCCAAAATGCAGGTGCTATCTCCCATTCATCATACCTTTTGCCATCATTATGGCACTAAGGCCACGAGAGTACCATCTCCAGATCATAATGAGAACTGGTGGAAATTATTTCTTTTTCCACTTTGATATCACCTTTGTCACAGTACAAATTAATTCTGTGTCATCTGGGAACACGTATAGTTACAGTACTTTAAGAACTGTGTTATGCAACTCTACTTTGACTTCTCAGTATTCTGGTACACGTCGTTCCTTCCAAGCTCCTCTCTTTATAACATTCCTTGATAAGCCTACTTCCCTTTTAGGTACCATTAATGACCATGAAGCCTGAGAAACAGCCCAGTAAAGCCATGAAAAGGCAGACAGGCGACGTCAAAATGAGAGTGGAGTGCATTCTGAATGTCTGCCCAGACTACACATTCCCTATGGGATAATAAAGCAGTTAAAAAAGAGAGCACTGGAATGGCTACTCTATCAAATTAGAGTATGTAGAAAAGGTCAAAGCAGTAGAGCACAATGATATAATTCACAGATTATACAAGGCATTAAAATTCTGATATGACATTCTTTGGGGAAAAAAAAAAAGATTGTAACAAGGACAGAAAATGGCAGGACATTAATCCTTC
The DNA here is from genome assembly GCA_013400495.1 of Nicator chloris. Lineage (NCBI taxonomy): Eukaryota > Metazoa > Chordata > Aves > Passeriformes > Pycnonotidae > Nicator > Nicator chloris. The sequence continues at coordinate 178,323 of WAAE01007825.1, forward strand.
CCCATGACAGCATTCATACCCAAATTGGAAAATGTACAACTCAAAGCCTTGTTAAGCCTTTGCTAAGACTGGTTACATGGCTTAATTTGAGACACCACTTATTGAGTCTCTGTCAACAGCTCCTGATTATATTTAATGGAGCTGCACAAGGGGATGAAGTTGAATGACACAATTCATATTTTTAAAGATATACACAAGTTCATAGGATCAGTCTCTTGTTTCAACACACAACTGCATGTGCTTCATACAAGCCTGAACAAGACAAAGATAAAAGTATTTGTGGTAGACATGTGAACACTAGAATGTATAAAATTATGTTAATATTACCATTATGTTATTGTTGTTGTTGTTGTTGTTGTTATTATTATTACTATTATTATTATTATAAGTATCCCTGCAGGACCTAAATTTGTCAGTAAAGAGTGCGGAACAATCGTATTTGATAGCAGAAGCAAAGAAAGACATGGTCACATTTCACCATAAGAGTTTACAGATCTAATATTAAACATGCCATGACAAGGGAGTGTAACAACAATAAAGACAATAAAAATGCAATTGAGGAGCCTGGTGAAAAGCAGAGAAATCAGCAGGAAAATTCCCACTGCTTGAACAGGCACCGTATCAAGCTTTTGACCACTCCAATTATTTCCCTATAATTTACAGGTTTTATTTTTGTAACCCAATAAATGAATAATACCAACTAGACCAAGCTGAGGCTCACCCCAGCCATCGCCATTGGACCCACTTCTTGTGTGTCACAACAAAAAAAAGCTTTGCAAATCAGAGGCAAAAATAAAGAAGTGGCTGCACTACACTGTGGAAAAGAATTCCACAGGAGCAGCACAGGGGGCAAGTCCACTTCCACTGAGGAAACACAGGAAATTTTTTTAATAAGATTCTTTCTTTAAAATTTAGAACTGAAGGAAACAGTGAGATTCAGTAGTAAATTCACCTAAAACGACTTTGATTTTTAATACAGTTACAATTCTCAGAATAGTTATCTGGGGAATCCTGAAGTCCAGCTTTTCACTAACATTACACCATGTTCCTTTCTCTTTGACACAGCAGTAGCATTAAAGCTGGTTTATAAAATTTGAAGTCAGAAAGGACATAAGCTACGAAGAGGTTCCTTTTTTCTACCAGTGCAACAATCCTAATATAAATGTAGATTTTACATCCCATTATCTTTGGTGATTAAAGGTCAGTTTGTACACTCGCCAAGTGGTTGGAGTTCATGTCCTCACCTTATGAAAACTTCCCTATGGGGGAAAAAAGTCAGGACTAGAACCATAGAGAATATTGTGTCTGATGATAAAACATGCTAGCTTTATAATTTCTTTCCTGTCTGTAGAGCCACAGCAGGTGAAACAGTTATCTGTGTGTTCTGCAGCCAAATCTCCCAAGCAGGATTTCTTGCTCCAGACTTTCCATTTAGCACATGACTGAGATTGATTTGCCCTTATTTCTTGCCATCCTCTTTCATACTTCAGAGGCAAAGGAGGCTGCACCATAGCTCAAATGTTTAGGCTGGCAGCTTCAAAGACACACTCTGCTGAACACTCAACGGTGCCTTGGCCTTTAAGAGGATGTACCATTTAGTAGTATCATATTTTCAAGCTAAATATTTAAAGAAATTTTCAGGGTTTTACCATTTTTGAACTCTTAAAACCTGTCTGCTTATGTAGAACATGCAGGACAGACTGGGAACTTTTATTCTAAAGGTATCAAATAAATGATTTCTACTCTTTCAGTGCACATCCCTAGCTGTTAGCAGTATTGGTGGCATAGAATACTCCAGCAACAGAGGCCAGAGCACCAACAGAATGAGTTAGAGAATAATCTACTGTACCAACACTTTAAATATGAAATCACAAAATCACAGGGTGATTTAGTCTGGATGGGACCTGTGGAGGTCGTCTAGTCTGACCTCCTGCTGAAAGCAGGACTGACTTCCAAGGCAGATGTGCCTGCTCAGGACCTGAATGAAATATGCACAGGTACTACCCAGGAAATCACATTTCCAGGTGAATGTTAGACTACAGTGTTAAGATCCCTGTTATGTTCTCTCTGGCTCTACGGATCATTCATGCTTTTTTCAAAAGGTAAGACAACCTCAAGAGCTCCCTTAGCAGGTTAGAAATGCTGGTCAGAGTCTGCCTCCTGCTTAGCACAACAGAGGATGGAGCTTGATTGGCGTGTCTAGAGCAATTAGGAGTTAGTAAGAATGCTGATAAAGCAACAGCTCCCATCATCAGAAATCCCAATCTAAAAACAGATCAGCCCACCAAATTTAACAGCAGACAGACCTGTCAAATCATACGTGTACATTCAGGTAAACAGCAGTAAAAGTCCTGACAAGAAGTCTGAGCTTTTGCTTCAAAGCAGCTACACATCACCAGATAATCAAGCACTCAGAAGTAAGCATGGGTCACTGATTTATTTTCCCACATCCTCCTAAGACAGTAATACTGCTGGTTAAAATCTGAAAATTACAAAACTATGTCCTTTAAACTTGGATTTTGCAGTATATTCACATGGGGAAAAAATCCTTACTGAGCTACTAAGATTTAATCCAACACACATTTGAATGAATGAGGAAGTGTTTTAAGTTTTTTATTTCTGCAGCTCCCCAGGGAGTCTTGTCCCAGGCCTCCAGAGATCTGAAAACTGCCCACTCAGAGCTCTGTAGGGTTCTGACACACCAGCTCTGCTGAAGCACCTCTGGAACAATGTGCAGACACCAGACAGCTTTGTTTGCTTTTTATTAAAGGTGCCTAATAAAGTCACAAATGTTCTTACTGGCTAAATCTCATAGCAGGAACTACATTGTGCATGCAGTCAACTGCTCTGCTGTTATTTAAAATGAACAGAATCAAAGCTTCCTTCTTTCATCCCAGCCATTATTATTTACATCTTGAAGCCAGCACTATTCTGGAATAAAATTACTGTCACCAGGTGCACTCTTTTCTTTCTGGCAAATTAGAGCTTTGGTGCAAAATACATAAGGCTATTTGAAGTCAAGAGAGTTATGCCATGGATAAATCACCCTGGTGGTATTTTACTATTTCCAGTCATTACAACACAAGCTTTGGCTTGTCTCTGTGATACACAGTGCAATGTTCTTTAGAGAAGTAAACCGTGCTTCTTGCAAAATGTTTCAGATGGGAGTCTCTTGACTGTCTTTTTCCATTCCATTTTAAATATTTGATATGTATGTCTTCAGGGAAAGACCTCTCTCTTTGCAGTGCCTTTGATTCAAAGATATTGCCATCTTCTTCACTTAGGAAGTGCTGAAAACATATAGTTTATTACTGGGAAACCTGTGAGCTGAGATGTGCCATATTTTCTAGCCAATATGCTAGGCAAAAAAGCAGCACAGAGCACTTGGTGTCTTTTACCACTAAAAGAAGAGAGATTGACCTTGCACAATAGAAGAGAAATACATTTCTAGCATTAACTAAGCCAAAGCTCCTGGGAAGCATGTGGTGGCATCAATTTCTTTTCCACCACTAGTACTGATGTGTGCACTGCTTCAGGAAATGGTAGAAAGAATAGAGGGCAGAATTTAAGAGCCAGAACACAAAAACATGAGGACAAGCAATTCCATGTACACTGTAATATTTAAAATTATATCACAAAATTGCAATGGATAGCAGTACCCCATTCTGTGCAAATCATTGATTACCATCAGTTTAAGCCCTGAGAAGCTATATTGCAATTACAGATCATAATATTGAATTTGTGTCTCCAAAGAGATGAAATTATATAAGAAGAAAGATATACAGTGTGGGTTTAGCTTCTTTTGTTGTTTTGTAAGAGAACACAAGACAGAAAAAAGTTAGGTCTTAGGTGGCCATGTGACAATAAACCCATTCTGTACTCTTTTGTGCAGTTATATTAATCGTGCCACATACAAAGGCAGTCTAATTTTGGTTGCCTGGTACAAAGCAACAACCAAAGTCGTGTTTTGGACACAGGATTCAAGCTCTGTGTTTACACTGCAAATGAGAGAGAAGCTACTGGAGACACAAACATTAAACTGGAGATGCACAGAGACTCACAACCATGGCACACAGACCTTGAAAGTCACACCAGTAACTGAGCCCAAAAGAAATAACAACCCATGACTGAGACTAATTCTGAGTGAAAAAAATTCTGATCTTGGGAGGGGAAAAAACCCCAAACCTCTTTCACCACCTAGAAAATTCAGAGTGGGGGTTTTTTGATGTTGGTGGTGGTGGTGGTTTTTTTGTTGTTGTCTGTTTTTTGGTTAATTTAACACTATTAATCATTTCAATAATGAGACTCTAAGCATATTCCAGCTCCCTATTGGGACATTGCAATTCCTGTTATTAATGCAGCCATTGTTAAAGTAGTGCCTAAATATCAGTCAGGTGACCTTGCTCTGCCAAGTAAGAGGAATAACCATTAAAAATGGTTGCTAACTCTCCATAATTATGAGATTAAGTGGTACCACACTGCACAGCTTTCCTGTGAAAATTCATGCCTGGCATTGTAGAGAAGAGCATTCACAGGATGCCAGGTAAAGGAATATGTACTTGCCAATTATTGCACACATATTTCAAAACTGAAGTCTTTTGGACTCTGGCCCAGTGAAATCATGGAACGACTCAATAATAGATCAGGTAACGAGTCCTATAAATAGATGACAGATTTTTTCTATATTATTTATAGAATTTTATCATCACCTAGCTTTTTACATTGCTAGAAAGTTCTTCAGATCCAGCACGTGCAGCCTGTTCCACTCAGCACTGTCTGACTTTGTAATGATTCCTTCTCACCCTGACCTCTAGAGGAAAACATTTCACCATTACATGCAAAATAATTATTGACAACAGAACAGGAGGGAGGACAACAACCCAATTTATAACTTATCTTGTCTGATGAACATGTTAATAAAAATGAATTACACTGAATTACTGAAGCAAGTGTAAGAGCAAAATTCAGTTTTATGTTCTATATACACTGGAAGCCACAATCTTATTTTCTATTCCACTTATTGTGCCCTCAGTTTGCAGAAGATGAGCAATCAAAAACTCTTTGCCTCAGCTTTAATTGGTCACATAATGCAGTGTGTAAGTGCTTATGTAGTAATTCTTCTGATACACATTTTTAGTGTCAGTTTTCTCATTTTTTAAAGTAGTTAACATAAACCTCACATAATCACCTTTAGCCATTATCGACATTGCATTGTTCTCTTTTTAACACTTAAACTTTCTTTTATAGCATATGCTTATGTAATTGCAGAAGAGATCTGGTTTAGAACACTAAAACTTTGTTTCTTTCATTTGTACCATTCAGAGATATTTGGTAGAGGGATAAATTCTGTGGAAGCAGCAAATTTATTCTAAAAGAAATGGATGTATTCCTCAATGCCTAAAAATAGTATGTGAAATACAGAAAAATAAAGTTGTATTTTCCCAGTCTTTTACCTCCTGCACAGAACAATGAAGTCTGTTGAAGAAAGGTTAAATGATGACCATAGAAATATAACTTTTTATAGCAATATCAACTACTTTAAACTAATTTGAAGTCACAAAACTCTTTTTGGTGCATCAATGATTTTTACTATGACGATGGTGATATGATAACCTAAGTTATTAGAAAAAGTAATTTCCCAGTTATTGTATCTAAAGGCAGTAATTACTATTTCAATAAAGAAAATGAGAACTATTAGGATGGCAAAAGAGAAGTAAATTAGCTTTATACCCTACACTCAATTAAACTATCATAGCAAGAAGGCAATGAATTAAGGTAATTTGAGGGAAGGAATAGGATTTTGTATAACAGAGTGTTTAAACTTTCTGAGAATCCCCTGAAACCAAACCTAAGAGGAGCATTAGCTATATTACCACCTGCTAAGACCCTATGAAAAAATAGCCTTATAAAATATAAGTAAATGATGTCTGTTTGCACAGCTCTGTCTGCGATTCTGGCACTAAAAATTCACAGAGCTCTCCACCACAGGGACAGTCTTCCGTGCTAATCTCACCCATTGCAAAATAATGTAAATCGGGGTATCAAAAATACAGACTCCTCTCATTAAAAAAGCATTTTCAGAACCCTTTAGGAACGCTCCATAAAGCACTTTTTTTATATTATCAGATTTTAGACATTGTACATTTTGCACAGATAATCAACACAGTTTCCAAGGTCTGTTTTTAAATAGGAATCCAGAATGAGAAACCTGTTTAGGAAATTCTTTTTTGAAGCAATCCAAATAGGTAGAGCTCATATCTTTTTAATGATTTTTCTCTCAGCTTTAGGAATTATTAATTTTTAAATAAACATTTTTCTATTACTTTACACATAAGTCTAAAGTTTTTAATGGAAAATATTTACCCATCTCTTATTTTATCCCAATTCCCACAAAGTTCCTGTTTGTGACTAAGTTCTGTGATAAGAAGGATTTATTTGCAATTTTTGTTCTCTGAATGTTTGTATTGTTTTATATAAACAGTAATTAAAAAAGTAAAATACTCTTAGTGACATTTTTGTCACAACATGGGCTTGGCTTGGCTACCAAATTCTCAGAGCATGGAAAGAGAACTGATCATTGGCAAGTTTCAAACAAAGTGACTGAGTCTGCAGCAAGATGACAGTTCAGGTACAAACTGTGATTTTCCTAAATCTCAAACTGAGTATTCAGTCCCTTCTGAACCAGAGATCATGGTCCTTTCTGATTAGACAACCAATGCAAGAATAAAACCCAAACCAAGAAACTAAGTTGTAACTCTGTTTAGGTATTAACCAGCAGCACAGTTACAAAAATTACTGTCAATATTTAGTATCTTTAAGCTTTTAGTACTGAATTTTTGCATCTAGAAACTCTGTCTCTTGCACTCCAGCACCTAAATTTCACAGTTTGCATGAAACTCTTTTGTTTCACTGTTGAGCTCCTTCATCAGGATGGTGCAGCACTGAAGCAGGTTAATGAGTCCTCCCACATTATCTCCTCAGCAGTGTTATGTAGCAGAATATTTCCCATATTAGTGCACCATGGCTGGTGTGACATTTCATGGTAATCAAATATCATTTCTTTTAGTGAAACTGACCTAAGAATTGTCTTCAGACCTCCAGGGGATGTAGGAAAAATTAATTCTAACTTTCAGACTATATAAGTTAGTGTAATTTAAGCTATTAAAATAACCTTCAAGCTTTGAAGTGGAAGAGAAAGTAAGATTTTCTAGGCTAAAAATTTGTAATTTATCATGTATGCTGTTTCAAAAGTGAATCTGAAGTATTCACAAGATAAATTCAAAGATGATCTTTACTTGCACGAGCTGAATGTGGATAAGAGCAGAATATTTCAATTGGAGAGTTAGTCTCATTTTTTGCCTTAGTTGTCAAGCACTGTTTTATTTTAGCTTACAGTCTCAGGAGTGTTATCACCTTGTCCACCTTTTAAAATCTGGAAAAATTACCATGTCTCCCAGAGAAGGTTCATGGGATTTTACCCCATATCTTTAATGAACTAATGTTCTATTATAAAATGATTTTTCCTCAAAAAAAACCTGAGCATAATTCCTCCATCAGAAAAATCTGCTGTTTATTACAGAAACCATTTTTTTTTCGTAAGAGTTAGGGACCAAACTCAGGTTAAATCCTTTGATTTTTT
>WAAE01007826.1:0-16698 GCA_013400495.1 Nicator chloris
ATTTTTCTTAAAATCTTCTGCACAGAGACTTAAAGGTATTTCAACACCAATCTTTCTATTCCACTTTGTTTCTTAGGAAATTGGATGCCTCAACTCTTTTATTTTTTTTTCTGCCCTAAGTGGCTAAAAATTAAAAATTGAGATGTTCTGAACTTACATTTGTAAAATGTTTTGCATAACATTTTCCCACTGAAGCTAAGATTCACTGTGATTTGTCTCACTTCACCTCAGTGGATCCCTCCCAGTCTCACAAATATGTTTTAACAAATGTGTAAAATTTGGGGCACAAGGAAAAATCAATTGCAACCAAAATGTAAAAAAAAAAAAAAAAAAAATTGTTTCTTTTGTAGGCTAAATTGTTGTGTGAACTTCTCACATTATTGTTGCTACAATTAAAGCCAGAAAAAAACCCCGAAAATAATATTATGAGAGAATAGACAAGAGTCACTCACAGACAGCAACAAATTTCTTTGTAATTGTTTATGCACAGTTTGCTATCACCAGTGTATTTTGCTAAAAATATATGAACTGATGGCAGACTGACTGCAAAATCCATCTGACGTTTGCTGTAAGTGCTTCTACATGACTCTGCAAGCAGCAGAAAATAGAAAAAGGCCTTTGCATTTTGAAAACTTTTCTCAGAATAAGGTTTATTATTTTATATCCCCACTTGAAAGAGATGCAGGATCATCACAGTGACTTTTCCAAATTATGTTCTTTCCCTTCAAAGTATTGCTCACTTAGATGTCTGAAGAAAGGTGAGACCTTTCTATTGATTTTTCAAGTGTTTTTTTGCTGGTGTGCATTCCTCAAGACTAATGTTAGCACCCTCTCACAGCTTTGCACCATTACCTTTATTTATTGCATTTACCAGAAACATTTCCTCTTTGATTCCCAGTACCCAAAATCGTGAATAGCTGCAACAGCTGGAAAAAGATCAACATTCTAGTGCTACCAACTAAAGCCTGCAAAAGTTGACATGAAATAATTCTCTAGGTCAGTGCTAAGAAATATGTATTAGTATTTATTTTTACATAACGAGAGATGAATAGGAAAAATATAGAGTGATTTTCATGCACTTTCATATTTTCGAAGGGCAAAACCACACCCCTGTGATGTCAACAATTACTTTTGTTATTGACTTAGGTGAGGATAGGATAATTTTGCTTCATAAGGAGGGATGGAGGAAAAAGGATGAGGATGCAGGCTTTCAGTTATATGTTATTTGAAGTCTCTGCAGTTGTAGAATGCACAAAACTTGTCTCCAAATGCAAAAGATGAAGACTGATTCCTAACTAAACAGGAAATGGCATCCAGTCTATGAAAGAAGATGGGCAAGATAGCAAATTTTAGCAAACTGAAAATCTTTTGCTTATGAAAAATCCCCTTGTTTGCCCAGTGTTCGTGAAGAGAAGTCATGAGCTCTTGGGGTTCCATGTCAGAGTTCTGTAGCCCCATGCTACATGAAACTCAACTATACTTGAGAGGGATAACGGATTAATTGACTCTGTAAGTACATGAACAATTATCTTGAAGGAATCTGAGTATTTTAAACTCTCATTTATTACATCATTTTTCCGCCTTACAAGGGTGACTATACTTAGGGTAAGTACTTACCTTTCAGCTTTGATTTGAAGGCATTTCAACAAACCTACTTTCTTTCTTAAATTTATTTTGGAGGTAAATGATAGCAACAACATGAAAATTGCACTGTCAGGATTCTATGGAGATGTACTTTTTGGCTGTACTACCCTTCCTATCAATATGGACTCTGAGTTTCTTAGCTTTTTGTAGCATTTTATTGTGACAATTTAGAGTGAAATCCTTCCTTTATCTGTATTTTTGAAAAGAGGTATTGAAGAAAAACAATCGTTTCCTCTGTTCCCTTTCCCTTCTAATTGTAAATCTGCTAGAAAAAGTTTTAAATACAGAAAAGAAAGAGGACAGCTTTCACAAAAGTAAAAACTACAGACTTGTTTTTTAAAAAAATTCTGAAACAACAGAAAATGGGAGTATATGGTTTTACAAAAAACTTGACTGTGATTTTTTTTGTTTGTCTCTGAAGTTTTTTCTCTTTCTTTTGGTGGTGCACCAAGTAAAATCTAATTTGCATATTTTACTTTGTTTGTGAAAAATACATGCACAATCTGTGGTTTTCTCCATGCTTGTGGTGTGCTGCACTCAAGCTGCTCCTCTGAGACAAGGAAAGCCTCCCTTGTCTCCCTAAACTGCTGTCAGAGAGGTTATGCAGATTTCGTGGTACATTGATCTTTGTTTGGGGCACACAGAGAAGTGATGCAGTGTGAGCTATAGAGCATTGAAGTCCTTTTGCACTCACTTCCATAAAGAAGATGAACAATGGAGAACCTTTTAATAGAGTGGCTTAAGTGAAAAGCCATCAGGGTGAATACACAGCTCAGAAAACATAAAAAAAGGAAACTGCAGGAGAGGGGCAAAAAAAAGACACTGGCTGCTGACTCCCACTGCTTTGTCTTCAGCCTCCCAACTTTGACCACTATAATCTGGATTTCTCCTTTGTTCTTGTCATTGAATATGCCCTTTGGAGTGACCCAATAACAGTGACACTTCTGGAGTTTGCAAGCACAGCAGATGCCAGCTTGTGCTGCATAATAAAAGAGGATGTTCTCGTTGCATTCCAAAGACACTGCTCAAGCTGGTTCATATAAAATGAGAACCAAATTTTGGTTCTGCACCAATGCCTCTATCCAAATGAAATAGTATTGTCACTGTTTGTTTAAGTGTAACTTTCCATAATGTATCCTGGTAGTCTGATTTTTCTGGCTATCTGTACACAGACTTCAGGGGCATTTGTAGACATTGCAGGTAAATCAATTGTGAATTGTTCCAAAAAACTGCTAGGGGGAGAAGATCAAAGTCATATCAGAGAATGTTCTAGAATTTAGTACCATAGATGATAATGACCAGCACCCAAACATGTTACCAGAGAGGAACAAAATGGCTGAAATAGACATTGTCACTGATTCCCCTTCTAACAGTTCTGATCTGTGATGAGAAATTGCTTCCTAGAATAATATTTTCTTACATGCTAGTATCAGTTTTAAGTATGAAATTTATGATTTTTCACAGCCTAGATAGAACAGGGCAAGGAACCACATCAGCAAGATCTAAGAATAGAGGAATAGCTTTTGGCTGAGTTAACTCTTGCCCATTAAACACTTTATAGCTTCAAAATTTTTGCAGCGAGAATTATCTTACCCACCTTCTGACATCCATAATGTGAATATGTACATGTGAACTACTATTTGCAAATTTATTCAGTGACAAATGAGAGAACTAGACACACCCCTCAGGTGTGCTCCAACTGGCCAATTTTAGCTGTCTGCTCCAGGCTGACTGGACTTGAGCCCTAGAAGTGCCTGCTTTTCTTTTTTTTTTTTTTTTTCTTCACTGACTATAAGACAGACTATTTCAGACACAGCAGCTAGCTAAGGTGCAATTTACTGATTGAAGAGACAGATACAGCTAAAGCACAGTCTGATTAACGCTCTCTGCCTTCATGTTTGAACAAAAGATTTACTGAGAAGTAAGAAACTAGTGCAAGGAAGAAATCTCCCTTTGGTCAGTTGAATTCTGTGCTCTTACTGACTTGGAATGTATAACTCCTCCTAAACACAGCAAAATAAAAAACCCTAAAAAAATTCAAATGGTTTTTGTATTCTGACTGAGTAAATTCCTTTCCACAGTGGTTTCACAGAGTTTATGCTGTGGGAATACCATGCTGATTTAGCTGTGATTGCACTTTCCACACTCACTGGAGCAGAATGAAGCAGGTTTTGTCCTTATTTAGTCCAAATTGTATTTGTTCATATAGTCTAGTGATGTTGTCCTTGTTTTCAAAAAGGTTTCAGCTCCGTCTGGAAATGTTCCTCCCATTATTTTGCAACTCTCTTTAGAAATGTCTAGGGAATATTTCCAGGTCTTGGAGATCTGTTATGCTTCAGATGTTATAATTCCTTGATCACCTGTTCTGGTTGAATGGTACCTCCTTCGATATTTTTTCTTCCTCTCCTGGGAAATTTATGTCTGTTTCTGACATCCATCCCAAAACCTTATGTGTGAACACAGAGGCAAAGAATTCATTTGATTGTGCTTTAGTTATGTCTGGCTCTTCAGTCAGTGAATTACCCAGGCTGGCTCTTAGAATTCTTCCAATGACCTCTTGTTCAATATGTTCTTGAAGAAAAAAAAAACCCTTTGTTATTTATCTTAACCTCTTCTGCAATTTTCCTTTCATTTCACATCTTTGCTATTCCTAGCAGATCGCTGCGTTTTCTACTGTGTTATTCCATCTCTTCAGTTATGCTCATTCTTTTAATGCCTTTCATCAGCCTCTTTGTGGTCTTTAAATAACTTTTATACTGATTCCTTCAATTTTGTTGTTGGGCTTTTTTTCAGATGCTAGATAATTCTGGTAATGTCAGAGTACACAGTTTGAATAATCTGTGCAGTTCTGGGTCCCACAATTTAAGAAGGATGTGAAGGTCCTTGAATGTGTCCAGAGGAGGGCAACAAGGCAAATGAAAAGACTGGAAGGAATGATCTGGGAGGAGCAGCTGGAAACTTTGGGTTTGTCTAGTTTGGAGAAAACTTACCCTCAGCCTAACCTCTTTGCTGTCTACAGCGTTCTGAGGAGGTGAAGTGGAGAGGAGGAGCTGATCCTTTATTCCTGGCATACAGTGATAAAGTACATGGGAATGGTTCAAAGTTGCACTAAGAGAAGTTCAGATGGAACATTAGGAAGCATTTCTTTATCAAAAGGGTATTTAGACACAGGAACACAGTTCCTAGAGAGGTGGTCAATGTCCCAAGCCAGTCAAGTGCTTAAGGGGCATTTGGACAATGCCATTAATAAAGTATTTTAATTTTTGATCAGCCCTGATCTAGATGATTGTTGTATGTTCCTTATGACTGAAGAGTCCCATTCAGTTCTATTCTATAATTTATTCATCAGCATTTTCCAATTCTGCTTTGTTATTTTTTTATTGTTTTATTTCATTTGATCACACAAAACACACAAGCAATCTTAAAATGTGCCTGGTGGAATGAGTATATCTGATAAGTGTAGTGAGGTTACTTCTTTCTTCACCGCTGAGTTGCAGTGATCTTGGACACAAATCCCATGGGCCAGACATAAGCCAGACCATCCATAAGTGGCCTCCATAAGTGACAAAGTGGTAAAAGTGAGAGATTGGGCTGGCAGACCTTTGTCACATAAAAAGGTAGTTCATGGCAGTCATTGCTCCTCGTTCCCTCAGAGCCGAAGGATTAAGTGCTATAATAATCAGCCAAGAAACATACATAGCATGTTTTACAAAACCGCCTCACTTTTCTCAAGGATGCTCTGGAGGTATTTAGGGTGAGTCACTAAAATCCTGTTGAATACTACCACTGATATCCAACTATATAAGGAATTTTTCTAATAACTTAAATAAGTATCTTGAAGCTGTGCTCATGTGAAAATGAAAAGTGGTTCTGAGTATGAAATAGTGGCTCCACACATGATTTATCACTTCTGTTCTTACGCAGGATGGTCAGAGATGGCCAAGAACCTCCTAGAGCTTTATTCTGAGGAAGTGGAGAACTTGGAGCACAACAGGAGAAACAGTTTTAACACTAAGCACAGTCCACACAAGAGAACTGGAGAATGAGGGATTGCAGATATGACTTCACCAAAAATCTGTAACAACACCTTTGAACCTAGAGTTTTTGTTTCAAGTAAAAAGTTTTTAATCAGGAGGTTTTTTTAGCTTTTAATTTTTCAGAGAGATGCCAACCTTGTCCATGGGGAAAGAAACAAAATAGCATAATCTTCCAACTAATTTTGGTTGTAAGAAATGTTATGTTTTTGTAAAGTGCTTTTAGACCATCAGATAAAGGTCACTGGGGAAGAGGAAAATGTCATTAAGAAATGCACTGACTTGATTTTCCACAGGTTTAGGCCTCACTTGCCAGCTAAATACTACACTTCTTTGTCTACAGTGTAGTCTGTACAAGACTCAAAATTAAATTAGATTGCATATTCTAGTTCTCTGTTGGTATTAAGGTCACACCAAACTACATCTATAAATTACCCAGGCACAGTGAGTTCTTAATGCAGCCCCTAAGGACACTCCAGTGCAGTGGCGTGAAGAGAGGATTTCTCTGGCTTAGCATTAGGCGTAATCGTTCCAGGCCACGCTTTCCCCCGAGCAGTCTTACAATACCCCCAAAACTGAGGACAATCCATCTGATGCAATCCTTCCCAACTCCTGACTTGCAGCAGCTGCTACAGCTCTTGCCAAACCCAGCCTGCTCCACGCTCTCCCTGTGATTGAGTTCAGGCTGTTTCTACCCACTTGATGCTCTGAAAGCCGCTCTGAAAGGAGCCCTTTTAAACTGGCTCTTTTCTTTTCTATGTTGGAGATAAATCCACCTGCTGAATATGGGGGGTATAGATCACTAGTACCCACTAAGAAGTGAATGAGTTGAAAACATCAATTACTACATAATTTCTGGAACTCCGGCGAGCATTGTCAATCTCCAATAAATCTGGAGGGATTGGGTTATAGGGAACATGCTCTCAGGGGTAGCAGCTGAGTCAGACCTTCCAGAGAGAATTAACTCAAACAAGGCTGGGGGGCACTCTGGCCCTGACAAGTTAAAACATGAGGTTATTTTGCTCTTGAAGTTGCCCTGAGAAGCTCTAAATAGTATAGTAAATGGATCCAGAAAGGTTGGATTTAGGAGTCAGGCACATAAATACTTCTTAAGAGCTTTTCTGAGAAACTCGGTGCCGATAATATATGAAGTAGAGTAGGAATCCAAAACTCAAGCTAGTGCTGTAAATGCTGAGGTATTCCACAAACAACTGATGTATTCTTTATGAATAGTCCTTGATGCTGCAAGTCACATGTTCTTGTTTAATGCTTTGAACTAAAATGCACTATCACTTTCACAGTGAAAAAAGCTTCCATTAGGAAATGCAAATTCATGAAACTCTTCCAGTGCAGGCTGGATTTTATGGAGAAAGAGAAACTCACCTTGACATTTCAAGTAATCAAAGGATCTGATTATTTATCTACAATGTGAGAAGTAAAAGTTAAAGACATATTTTCTGCATTTTTTCCATGGTCCAATGAACACCACAGCAGATTTTTACTAGCTGTGGGGTAAGTATCCTCTCTTCATTTATACTAGCTTGTTCCTTTCTGTATGGATAATTAAATAATCATTGGAATGGAACTACAGTTTGAGCAACACCGATATTTCAGAAATTTCACTGAAAAATTCCATACAGCTTTAATAAATAGTCTTAAGTATATTAAATTGGCCAACTCTTGCAGTTCAAATGTTAATATTGGCCAGGCTTAAGCCTCTTTTTTTGTTGGTCCTAGAAAATACTGGAGTAGATTGGAATCAGTTATTATCTTTGTTTCACCTCTGGGATTTTTCAGATGACTTGATGTGTTCTACAGTACAGGAAGCCTTTGTATTTTTATTATTTCTCACTTAATTCATCACTAGGATAATGAATAGTAAATTTCTAACACCAGTTTTCTCCCCTCATTATTTTCAAAATATTTCATTGTAGGCAGATTATATTTAACCCAGCTTCATTTCTCTTAGGATCTTCTGTATCTATCTTTTTAGCAATACCTGGGGAAAATGCCAAGCACTCTTAGCTACTGTGTTTGCTTGGAAATTGCTTCACTGGCACTTGTCTGGGAACACAGAAGAGGCATAACCTAATTGATCCATAAAGGTGAAGAGCTCTGTAATGCCAAATTTATTTTTATGGTAAAAGGAATTGGAAATGCAATACACATTAAAAGTAGGAAGAAGATGTTTTTGCAAAGCTAAGGTTTATATTTAAAGTCTAGAAAATGAGAAAAGAAAATCCAAATTATAGGTGGCAGACACTTTACTGCTGTTATTGAATCAGATAATCATAGAATGATTTGGGTTGGAAGGGACCATGAAGATCATTTAGTTCCAACCCCCCTGCCATGGGCAATTACATGACCACTGGATTGGGCTGCTCAAAGCCCCATGCAGGCTGCCCATCATAAGGCCTTTTCCTTCAGATAAAGTTTTCAACTTACCCCAGGTGATTTGAAGAGTTATAATATATGGAGTTTAGTAAATGAAAGAGGTTAATTCTATTCTACTGTAAATAATTAATATGCAACTTATCTTACGAGGCCCAGAGAAACTGTCCTAATCCTTATTCCTCTGGTCTTATGATTGCATTTAAATAACAGTGCCTATTGCAATCAGGAGTAAAATTTACTTGCGAAAGCCAAATTTACTATTCCTGCTGATTACTGTTAGAGCACAGATCATGCAGTGGCTCTCTGGAATCCATACCCACCAGCTAACACAAGCCAGAATTACATAGGACAGGGAGCACAATTCTGCCTAAAGCCAATTAAAGCTTGTAATAAGGAAAGGAATCCTTTCTATGAGGAATCAATGGTGTATTAGCACTGCAAAAAAGACAAAAGAAATTGCATCACTAACAAGATGGAGTGAAAAAATACGTGAAATAACTCCAAACCTCTGGACCTGTCAAATTTTTACACTCAATTCACTGTTTGAACTATATTTGATAGTATAGTGCTAAGCATCAATTTGCAGTAACAAAGAAAATCACTCCTGACCAATTTTTCCATATATTTTTATTTTCTTTTTTTTTTCCTTCCAGTAGCTTATGGGTAACTGTATTATCTGTTGGTGACAAAATGTTGGCAGCAAAGGGGCTGCAGGGGTGGCCTCTGTGGAGACAGACCAGGGCTCTCTGGTGCCAGACACCAGCAAGCCCAGCCAAGACCAAAAGAGCTCCCACAGGGAAGGCTAAGCCCCTCAGCCCAGACAGTGCCACTCTGGGGGAAGCTCACTGAAGGAAAGGCAGCCCATGTCAACCCACGGCAACAGGACAGTGTACAACCTGCAATAATGTACTTTTTTTGCTTTTTGCACTTACAACACTAAATATGGATCACCGGAAAATTTGAAGAGTTAAGGTGACAATTTTATCCTGGAATCTTCAGTGCTGCTGGAACATGAATCTGAATCTTAGAATGTCACTAAATACAATACTGCTTTTGGAATTTGACTTAGTTCGTAAGATTTATGCCTGTTCCCACATACTCATTTTATTTTTATGCTAATCTCTGGGTTTGGTTTTCTTGGTTTGTTTGTTTTTGAAAAAAGTGTACTAAAATGGTTCCAGTTATATTTCAATGCCACAAAAAGTGGTGCTGATATTGCTGAAAGA
Source organism: Nicator chloris (assembly GCA_013400495.1). Taxonomy (NCBI): domain Eukaryota; kingdom Metazoa; phylum Chordata; class Aves; order Passeriformes; family Pycnonotidae; genus Nicator; species Nicator chloris. Next base: position 9,299 of record WAAE01007826.1, read on the forward strand.
ATGGCAAATAGCAGAGAGAAAACAGGAACAAACTGTTGGAAGTGGGGAAATCTCAAGTCCTCCTTTATGATAGCAGCAAATTAATGTGGAACAGGACACAAATCTGTGTGGCCACCTCAAGCTCCCTGATCTAATTATTGCAAGTTGACTCTGTAACAGCTTTCCATCTAGTTTAAGTTTAAAATGAACATAAAATCTCTCCTCAGGCCTCCAACCTGGAAGTTAATCTTGTGTGTGAAATAGGTGTAATCCTGCTTTAAAGCAGTCACATCCTTCTTTATAAATTTTTACACAAATAGGCAATTTAAAATATCAAGGAGTTCTTTAGACTAGAAGAGAAATTCTTAACAAGATCCAAAACATGAAGGTAATGCTACACAAAATGTTGGAAAAAAACTTTAAAATCAAATATTTTTGACAATTCCAACTGGAGTTTTTCAGTTCTGGAATGCTTCTTTCAAGGAGTCTATAATAGAAAAACTTCAGTAATAGAAGCCTCAGTTCTGACCAGGAGAAGTAAGAAGTTAGAGTAGCCCTTTGTTTTATTGTCTGTGTGTGTGGTTGCTGGTTTTTTTTTGTTTGTTTGTTTTTGTTTTAGGGTTAATAGGCTTCCTTGTGTTTGTTTGTTTGTTGATTTTGGGGGCTTTTTTAGTGTTTTTTGGTTGGTTGTTATGTTTTTGTAATATTTCTGTTTTGTTTCTTTTTCCAAGAGGGAAAATATTTCTTTACCCATTCAAAAAACTCCAAATTTTATAGGAAGAAAGGGTCATATAGTAAAACAAAAGCAAATTTATAATATATTAATAGAAATTAATAATAGTAAAAGGTATCACTTGTAATTTATCTTGCCAATTAAATGGCAAGAAGAAGGCACTCCGTTGCTGATCTTTCCTGCTGGTGAAATCTTTTTCTCTCGAGTATCCAGGTCATGAGGCTATGGTTCAACTATTGTGTGTGCTCATCTGTTCTCTCTATGAGGGCACCACCCAGAGGTTTGGCTTGCTCTCCTAGGAAAGGTCTGTGGACTTATGAAGAGGTCTGATGTTTTGTGTAGATGCTGTTGATGTAGGGCCTGGTCTAGGCCCCTGGTTTTTGTTGTTTTCTCTCAACTATGCATTGTCATAACTGCCTTCATGCTGCATTCATCCTTGATCAGGTAACCAACTTATATTTTCAGCACTACTTTTTGTAACTGCTGCACTGCAATACACAGTGCTTTCACTCCTGTGTTTATCTGAAAGAAGTTTCCAAAGTACATCTGAGAGAGGAATCACAATATATGGGGCCAGATATGAGTCCATATCACTAAAGCTTTATGCCTACAGGAGAGGATGAAGATATGCCTTATATTTGCTTTTCCTCATCTCTGGAGGCTGTAATGACATGAGTCACCATATTCTGGGAAAGAACACCGCTCCGATATTTCAGGATGAATGTATCGACCAAAATGTCCCAAACTAGAAAGCATTGTACAACATTTAGGTTGATATGGCCTAGGACAGCTTAATTTCACTCACTTGTCAAAGGATGCTGATAGACCTTCCTTAGGAACACCTCTGTCTTTCTGCAGTTCTCAGAGTGTTTTGAACTGCTCTTATCCCTGTAGAGAATTCTCCCAAGGCTTGTTCAGTGTATGCTTTTGAAGAGGCTCACACAGAATAAGCTCAGAAGGTGAGATCTCCAACTCTTTTAGTTCTGGATCAAAAAACCCAATTCCTTTCTGAAAAGAGTAGACAAACGTAATTTTTGTTATGTGTACAATAATAAATATATTAAAGTCTGTGTGTTGCAGAAGGATGAGAAGCTAAATATTCTCCTGGACAACAGTCTCCTGATTTACAACAGTCTGTAAATCAGTCTGGAGAAAAGGAGGCTGACAGGAGACCTTATCTCTCTCTACAACTTCCTAAAAGGAGTTTGATGTGAGGTGACTGTCTCTGCTTCTCCCAAGTAAGAAGTGATGGGAAAAGAAAAAACATACTCAACTTGTGCCAGGGGTGGTTTAGATTAGACATTAGGAAAAATTTCTTGATTGAAAGGGTTGTCAAGAATTGGAACAGGCTTCCCAGGGAAGTGGTTGAATCACCAACCCTACCTGTATTAAAAAAATGTGTAGACATGGTGCTAAGGGCTTGAAAGTGTTGTTAGTGGCTGGACTTGATGACCTTAAAAGTCTTTTTCAATCAAAATGTTTCTGTGACTATGTAGTTCTAAATCACACTTTCTACACATTGTCTCCACTTTACATAGCAATTTTTTTTTTACGTTTCCTGTATTATACAAAGTATTGTTTCAATGGGAAACTACAGATGTGAATTTTCTTGTCTTGCACACCTGTACAAGAAGGGATGTACCTATAATGGGTTTTTAATTAGCATCCCTTTCTAGATACTGCAGCCCGTGCTCAATGGACAAGTCTGTGGAGTCACAGCTCTGTTGGATGCAATCACAATGCATATGGCAGACTTCAGAGCCTCTTCAGAGCCTTTGCTTCCACACAAACCAAAGAGAGCAAGAAGCAGGAATACTTTATGACCAGCAACCTCACAACTAACAAAAGGAAAAGGGAAAGGAAAGCCCTTTAGGGTAGAAGCCAAATTAAATATAATGCTCATGATGTGATTAATAATGGCATTGATCACAATGACAAATACACCAGATGAAATTATTCTCTTATTCACCTATGACTGAAGTGGTGAGGACAAAATTTTGCCCAATACTGTTATGGAATATATTCTGCTGTATCACGTTGTGTATAACTAATTCCCAGGACACAGCATCATACTGTGTTATAAGTGAGTGGGAAGGGATACAAACGAGCTGGCATGCAGTGGCTATGGAAAAGTACTTTTCTTTGAATTAAAATTTTCAACAGTTTATTGTTCCTTGTCTACTCACATACAATTAAATTAGATGAAAAATCATGGCTTTATTTAAAAATAATATATTAATACAGGTTTCAATAGTCACAATTGCAGCCTAATTATTTAATAAAAAGATTCTGTAAATATCAATCTATATTAACTGTTTTAACATACTTTATTTTTTTATCTTTTATTGTCCCTGAGATACACTTGACACTTTCTTTACAGTTTTTTAAGTATTTTTGTTCAAAGAAGGGGTGCAGCTCGATGCTTGAGCTCCAAGGGACAGGCCCTGAGGCTAGAGTTTGCAGAGCCAGTGTGAAGAGGTTGCAGTGATGAAAACACATCAGGCCTTCTCTACAGGTATCACACAGCTGGGTTGGGCGTGGATCAAGAAATTCTACATCATTCTCACCTCAGTTGTTTCAGTGCTCTCTCTGTTGATTAGTATTCCTCTGCAATGGGTTTGCCAGATACCTTTTCTGCTTGGTTTACATCTTTTTTTAGCCATGATCACCCTCTGACAAATCCATAGTAAAAAACGTTGTGGATTTTTTCTGAAGCAAAGCTTTGTACTGTGTTATGAAATCCTTTGTGTTCACCTCATTTTAATAGTCTGTGAGTCTATATGATAACCCTTTCCTGAGGATGGAAGAACTAACATGTGGTACATCCCTCTGCTTTCATACTTTTGCTTTCATACTGTGCACAACCTATAGCTCCAGGGCTTGACCCATGAGCTTGTTCATGCCTTGGGCAGAACCTGTTCTGTGAACCTCATGACTAGCTTAGAGAGCTACTCTGACATGCCTCCCCAGGGTACCAGTGAGGAGAGATTATTTCCTCTAAAGCAGCTGAGATAGACTTTTGCTCTGATTTGAACTCAGGAGAATCTCATTTTAAACTGTGAGAGAATCACTACTTTATTTACCTTGAATTACTTAGTCATATACTTGGAGTTGCCATAGCACTTACCTAGAGTCTGAAGATTCAGATAAAATCACTAAGAGCAACAAAAATGCAGGTTTGATGGCTTTGTTCCTTAATAACATATTAAATTATCTTTAAATAAACCCTCAGAGTAAAAGCGTTCTAAAGCATATTTATCCGGAGAACTGCACAGCAAGAAGGCCTCCTTTAAGCCTTTTTTTTCTCCATATATTCAGGTATTTTATTTATCAGAAGCTCTGGCATAACAGATGAAATAATAGAAAGGAGAAAAGAAAGGTATTTTTATTCCACTTCTGCAACTGGAGAGAAAGAAACAGAAGACACTAAGAATGAAAGGGAGACAGAGATTAGATGATGCAGATTCAGGATGTGGGGAGCAAGGAAAAAGAAGCAGAGCAGATAGTAGTGAGAGATTAAATAATGAACAGAATCAGACAGTATGGCTTACTGGTTCTATAAGGATAAAACATCTCTGTCCTGGAGACGGGGATGCCCACAAGATGAGTATGTCACAAGGACAGACAAATTGCATTTTTGCTCTATCACAGTTTTCTCAACACCTCCATCCTTTCCCAATCAATAGATCTACAGGTTTAGTTTATCTGTCAGAAGTCATAACCTTTTTGTACTTAGCTGGTTCATCGTGAATACCTACATTTCAATGGTAAAGAATTTGTTGCAGTTATACAGTTAGGATGGAATTTTGCAAAGATCTTTCCTTGGAAAAGATGAAGTCTGTGTATATGCAAGATATCCGCAAGGTTAAGCTTAAGGCCAAATATATTGACTAAAATATGTTTTTTTCCAAACTGTTTAAAAAACAAATTAGATTGAAGAAAACAGTAGAGTTTACAATGCTTAAATTCTTATTAGAAATGCAAATTCTCTGTGACCTGCAACTCTTATATGAAGGAAAATAATCAGATGGAGAATAATTGATGAGTCTCTCTTTAAGTAAGGGATCCCTTTGACGTCCAGAGGTAGGTTCCTGGTAACTCTTTCTAATCCATGACATTGAGAAAGAGTTCACAGTGGTGCCCTGGACTACCAAGTCTACCATCAAAAACAAAGGTCAAATAATGCAACTGAATTTAACACCTCATTCCACATGATGATATTTTGGGTTTCTTTATTTTTTTTCCTAAGACCTATTATTTGTATCTTTGTCAGAATCATCTATTCTTTATTTTTAAAATGTTTGCTGGTGTGACTAGATGACTAATTTCCTTATTTTGCTAGTCAAATTACCAGTATGTAAGTAGTGCTGAAAGGATGAAATCTCTTCCCAGGAACTTTTAAACGTAGAGTACATATAAAACTCTAGGCAAAAGCAGCTTTAAATGAGAAGAAGGGGTGAAGGTTAAGAAAAGCATTTTCAGTTCTGTATCTCTGTAGCTTTTTGGGAAGCACTCATGACAGTTTGCTTATTGAAGTTAAGTACATACACAAAATTTCCATCAGGTTACATTTTTCTACTGCTATAATGTGAATCCCCATTTGTAAAACAAGTATTTGCAAGTTCTAGCACTGATCCTCTGTCTAAGCCATTGTGACTTTGAATGCAGCATTGACTCTGTTAGACTGTTTCTCAACCTACAAAAAGCTAAGATATTAAGAAAAAATTTGCAGAAGTTAGTGGTGATTACCACTAACACTTACCACTCTCTAAGCTAGTCACTAGGTTCACTACAGATTGGTGACAATCTGTAAAAATAAGCATACACACAAATCCTCTAAACTGATTTCTAGTTGTCTGAGAGTTGGTAACCAGGTAAGAGAAAACCCAGTTAACAGGCATGAAGGGTCACAGTGTCTGCAGAAAATTCTTGGTTTCCACTGTATTTAACTTTTGGCCATCTGGTTGCAATAAGGATCAGAAGAATAGACGCTAAAATAATAGGAAATGAAGCTGTTTTTGTTCCTATCAGTTTGCAGGGCACTGATGCACATATATGAAACAGAAAATTTGGGGTAATTTGAGGGGCAGAACTGAGAATAATAGCTTCAGACATTTCTAAAATCTAGAATGATTTGTTGTTGTGCAAATGCTTGAACATTTAACTCAAAAAATTTTTCAAGCCTCTCTGAACACACAAAAGAATTGTCTCCTGCTCTGGTACATTTGATTCAACATGCATTCTCAATTTTGCTGCAGTTGTTATATAAACAGCTTCCATTTTGTTTTGATGTCTCTGTGGCTTTGCATAACACATTTATTTTAGCTTGGGTTTTTATGGCAAGCTATTAAAAAATAAACCAACATAAAAGCATTACAATCAAATCTGAAGAAAAAAGTTTGTTTCTGTCAGGGTGTGGCATTCACTTTTCTGACAAGCTACCACCAGCTGAAATGCAGGGATCTCAACCATCATTTGCTCCTATTTTTATTGCATCTTCAGTTTAGCTTCATCTGGTCTTCAGCTTTTGCTACTACATCTATACATGATAAAGTGGTGGTGGCAGTAAAATAGGGCAGTAGAGCCAAGACAAAATGGGTTTATATCATTGGCTCAAAACTCTGTTTCAGTTTAAAACATCTTCAAATGAAGTACTTCAACCTGCCAAGCAATTTATTTTTTTCTGATAAAATGTTTGTATCTTTTTATTATAAAAATAAAAGTTTTCAGCTCCATATTTAATCTAGCACATTTCTGGTGTTGCATCTGAGTTACAAGAGGCCAGGCTGGTTACTGCAGATACAGCACTCTTCTGCTTTAGAGACCCAGTTTGACATTGCTGTCCATTGCAAGTCTGCACTTCGTGGACTATGGGACACTCTGAAAGCTGTTTAGGAATTATCTGCATTGCACTCAGTTGCATATGCCAGATATTGATACAAAAGTACTACAGTAGTACAAAGTTTTCCCTCTAATGCAGATGTGTGAATCTTAAACAGAAATACATGGTTTTCCTGATTGCATTATGCCATCAACAGTTGGACAGCATTGTCTGCTAAGCATCAAGGTAAAGTTTCTGTGAATTTTATTCCTTCCAGTGTCTTTGGGAGAGCCCTTTGGACATTGCATCTGTATTATTTGTTGTTGGTTTTTGTTTCTTTTGTTCTTTAAGGTTGTCTTCATCAAGCCACTAAAAACTCATCCCTTCCTTATTCCTCTCAGTGTTCAGAAAACAACACATCTCTTTGTAGGGCTCTCATATAAAGATGTCATAACAGGAGGCAGAATCCTTGCTATCAACCATTTATTTTTTTAAAGTGGTAGTAGCAATGATCAATTCAAGCAGTAAGTGTTGTCTTGTTATATCTGCTCAGTTTCCATTTCGTTTTTCTTTTTAAGTATGCTTTATACATGTACTCATTGGAAAATCTGTATCAGTTGACAACTAAATTCTAATATAGTTATCATTGCAAAATTTTATGAAATGTGCAGAAGAGTTGGTCTCAGTATTATCATGGTCCAGTTTCAACTACATATGGCCTGTACTTCTTCTTGTGCTATGATGACTTCTTTGTAGGGTCATTTCTTAATGTGTATGATAGCAGATATGCACTTAGACTTTTACATTACATTCAGAAATGGAAAATAAAGAAAAAACAACAACATTTTATTACAAACACATATAAGG
>WAAE01007827.1:0-48857 GCA_013400495.1 Nicator chloris
CCAGGGCTGGGCTGGGGCAGCAGAGCTGCCTCTGGAAGGAGGCTTTGGTCTCCCAGCCCCTGACTGGGGGCTCAGCACAGCTCATCTGTCTCTCCTTCCATCCCGTTTCCATCCCAGCACAAACACCAGACAGACTGGAGCCCGTGCTGCCCTGCAAACTGGCAGGCGCTGTTGTGACCACGCTGCCTTTTATTGAGAGATAATAAATAATAATTGAGAGATAATAAAATCTGCTCTTTGAGGAGCCTGCCCTGCCGTGGGGGAAGCCCAGATGACACAGGCAGCTCACACCCCTGTGCTGGGTCTGCTCTATTGAACTGCAGAGGGGAGAGGAGACAACCTGAAAGCACCTTGCTTTTATCAGTTTTGTATCTGGTGCTCAAGGTTGAAGCCTTCCTGAGAAAATCTCTGGCTTTCATGCCGGATGCAATCGCCTCTCTCCTTCATGGCTGGGTGCACAAACGTCAGAAGTCAGAAGTGGCTGTGCTCTCGGAGCTGAGGGTGGCTGAGAGGAGCCCCAGGGACTGATCCTGCTCAGCTGAGCAGGGCACAGATCCTGAGGCTGCTGAGAGGAAACAGCCCCAGGGCTTGGAGCTACCCCTGGGCTTCGCACTTGGGCTCCATCCCGTTGTGAAATACACGGAACACTGGAAATGTTTGTGGGAAGTGCTCTAACCCCTGTGCTGTTCTGTGCACCCCAGGGCCCGTGCCTGGGCGATTCCAGCCCTGGGGAGAGGCAGGGTTGGGCCATCCAAGGTTATTTACCGGGCTCTCATTGCTCCTTTCTTGTCAGCAGTGCCACAGTGCCTGGATTCCAGAGGGAGTGGGGGTTCAGGTGGGTGGAATCTCTGCAGGGATGGGAAATCCAGGTGGGTTTAATGCCTTGGCTAAAGCCCAGCGCTGAGGAGTGCTGATCTGAGCCCACAGCCCCGTTCCCCCTGCTGCCTGCTCCAGCTGGAAACACATCTCAAACCCTGCTCAAGTGACAGATTTGTCATCAAATCTACTCTGCTCTGTCTGGGCTGATAAGGATGCCACTCCATGGATCACTCCAGGAGAGGTGTCTCAGAGACAGAGAGAAGCTCATATTTCTGCTCACTGAGGTGTTGCTGACACGATTTAGCACGTGGGACCCAGCTCATTTGGAATTCAGAGCCGACTTCATCCGCATCATCAAGTGAATCCTGTTTTACAATTCCCCTGAACATTCCCTAAATGATGGCATCTGAAAACAAGCAGCACAGCTGATGTGCTGGAATGGTGCTGCTGAAATGAATTCTCAGCTCCCTAATCCAGGCTCTCAGGCAGACACACGGGAGCAGAGGGGCTCAGGGACTGGGAGCCCCAGTGCCCCATCCCTGCAATGCCCCATCCCTGGAATGCCTCATCCCTGGAATTCCCCATCCCTGGAATTCCTCATCCCTGGAATGCCCCATCCCTGGAATGTCCCATCCCTGGAATGCCTCATCCCTGGAATTCCTCATCCCTGCAATGTCCCATCCCTGGAATGCTCCATCCCTGGAATGCCCCATCCCTGCAATGCTCCATCCCTGGAATTCCCCATCCCTGGAATGCCCCATCCCTGCAATGCTCCATCCCTGGAATTCCCCATCCCTGGAATTCCTCATCCCTGGAATGCCCCATCCCTGGAATTCCTTATCCCTGCAATGCCCCATCCCTGCAATGCCCCATCCCATGAGCCCAGCTCATTCTCCAGGAAGACTCAACCCTTCTGGTTTGTTTGCCATCCACCTGAACCTTGCTGTTTGCAGATATCCCAGCCCCTTGAGCCAGGCCCGAGCTGAGCATCCCCCCGTGGGGTCTGTGCCAAGCCCCCGGAGCTGCAGCAGGGCTGGCCTGGGGGCTGAGCCCGGCTCTGTGCTGGGGTTCCCAGGGAAGGCAGAGCAGCTGATGGCCATAAATGAGGCTCCACTCTGCTTTTCCCCTCCCTCCAGGCAGCTCCAGGCAGTTTTTTGGATGGTTTCAAAGACTTTGAGTTTCTCTGTCCTGGAATCAGGGAGTGGCTTGGGTGGGAAGGGACCTTAAAACCCATCCCATCCCACCCTTGGACACCTCCCCTGTCCCAGCCTGCTCCAGCCTGGCCTTGGGCACTGCCAGGGCTCCAGGGGCAGCCACAGCTGCTCTGGGGAAGGACTTTTCCTGCCCTGAAGCTCTGTGCCACCTCCTGTCCAGGCTGCCACCGCCCCTGTAGCCACCTGGAACGGGAGGGATTTGCTGGTTGGGCCAAACCCTGCTCCTCTGAACTTCTCCTCCCATCTGGAGTGGGGAATAGCCACATTTAAAGACCATTTTATAGCTCATTTCTGCTGCTTAGCACCTGTTGCAACTGATTAATGAAGTGGCTGCGGGTCCTGATGATATAAATTAGGATGATGAACACAGAGCTGCACTGAACATCACAGGCCAGGCTTAATTCCTAAGCTGCCCTAATTTTTTTGCTGTGAAGGATTCAGTTTGACTTTTAAGAGTGTTGCACACAGAGGAAATGAAAGAATTAATCCCTCTAGCAGGGAAGAATGGTAAATTTGCACATATTTGAAACGTCTCAGGTCTCATTTCTTAAACTCTGGGTAATGTGGTCAGAGCATCTTCACACAGATCCTGTGGGTAAACACCAGGACTGGATGTAATGATCAGAGGGCTTTAATTAATTGGTTTTCATATTCAATTTGCCTGTGGATACACAGCTGAGTGTCCCCCCGCTGCAGCCCCAGCTCAGGAGGAAACAAACCCAGGAAATGCAGATTTTGGGATTTCTCAGCACCAACAGCCCCTCCTGGAACTTTTGTCAAGGGAACTGAGCAAACCTTGCCACGATTCCTGTGTCACATCCTGACATCCTCTAATGACTTCAAGCCTTTTGTGAGCAGCAGTGCATCTGCCTTTATGTATCTACATAGATGTACCCCAGCCTGGAAATCAAATCTCATTTCCTGCCTGCTGAAACCATCTATAAAGGTAAATGCAGGTGCTGGGTTTTTTTTCTCTTATTCCCTTTCATAGTCATGATGCATTTCATGATTTCTTTGCTTTACAGCATCCTTTCAAATGACACATTTTATCAGTTCTCTGGGGAGTATTGATGTTTTGCCCTTTTAAACATGTCATTTGATTTTTTTGATGTTCCTCTCTTACTCTCCATCTGTTTTCTTGTAATGCTTTCATTTGGTGGCAATTTTTCATTGAGTCCCCAAAGGTTTTTTGTTGTTTTTTGTTTGTTTGTTTTTTTGTTGTTTTTTTTTTTTTCCAGGAGTTGCCTTGAGCTTATTTTTTTTCCCCACTTGTGTTTGGAAATGTTTGACATGTGACCCAATTCCTCCCGTGGCTCTGGGGCTGCTCCTGCTCTCCCCACAGTCTTGTTTAGGGACTGCAGCATGCAGAGCACATTTTCCAGCCTTCAGGATCCCTGGGGGCTCAATCAGAGAACAAATTCTCAAAAGCAAATGTGGAGAAAAACCCCACGGTGACGTTTTAGGGCGTGGACAGGGTTTGTGTGGCTTTGCAGGGGTCTCCAAACCACAAAAGCAAAGGGAATCCTGGGGTGTCAGGGAGCTGTGCCCTCTGGTGCTCCTGGTCCTTTCCCAGAGCAGAGCTTGTGGTCCAAATTTGGAACATTGTCTGCCCTTGAAGTGCCAAACGCCTGCTCCAAAGTGACACCAGGAACCTGAGGGAGTGAGTTTATTTTCCCATGGAAAATGCCCTGCATTGGTGCCCACTTGTTGTGGCCAGGAATGGGCTTCTGCCTGCTAAAAATTGCGAATGGTTGATGATTTCTCCCAAAGGCAAGTGGTCCAAATTTGGAACATTGTCTGCCCTAAAAGTGCCAAACGGGGATTGTCCCCTGGGAATATTCTCAGAGGTTTCCCCAAGTCAGGGGGTGCTGCTGAGGGGAACCCTGATGGGAAGGCAAGGCCTGGAGGAGGATCCCGTGCTGGGAGCTCCTTCCACAGCAGTTCTGCAGTGTCTGCAGGGGTCTGGGCACTTCTGAACTGGGCAGGTGCCAGAATTCCTCACCTTGGAATGTCCCTGCCTCAAACACGAAAATTCAGCTCCTTTAATTCTCATTTTTAGTGAATTTAGTCAAACCTGATTATTTTTAATTTCCTTATCCCTGCTGTTGCTGGCCCAGTTTTCAGCTGAACACCACAGACCCGCTCTGGAAAAGTCAGAAATCCATGGAAAAGGCTCCATGTGTGGGAATCCCTCACCTGGGCCCACCACTATGGCCCAGTGAGTTCAACAGGTTGGAGCAGAATTTTATTCCTGGACCTGTGAACACAGCTTCCACCTGTTCTCTACTAAATAACTCCTCTGGAAATAAATCCCAAATTATGCTCAGTGCCTGCAGACAGAATTTGTGTGGGGATGAGATATTTTCCAGCCTGGCTGGAGCAGCCTCAGCTGACATTTTTCAGCAGTTTTTCACGTGCTGTAGAAGAGACTTAGATCAGGCCAATATATAACCCCGGAATTATCTGGAAGAGCATTTGCAGCTCTGCTCCTCTCCAGGATGACTTAGGGGACAGGGGATGTTCAGCTGCATTAGCACAGCAGATGGAGCATCATTCCAGCCTGGATGGCAGGAGAACACAGAGCTCACCTCCAGACTCAGCAGATGTCAATTTATATTAACGAGCAGAGGCAACACGCGATAGATTTGATTTTCCTTGTAACCTGTCTCCATTACAAAACATCTGCATACATTATGCCCCCTTCCAGATGTTTCAAATGAACGCTGCAGCAAACAGCTCCCATTTTTGCCTTTCGCTGGTAATTTTTTTTGTCAGCACAGAAATGAGGTCTGATAAAAACCAGGGAGCTGCTGATGGGCTGGCTGCGTTTGGCAGTCTATTACACCATCAGCTGCAGTTCCACGGGCTGCTAAAAGCAGCAATAAGACAAGACTGCTTGTCACATATTTATGAGCTCATGGACCCTCCTGTCCCTTTTGTTATCCCTCCCCTGGCAGTGCAGAGAGTGAACCCGGATGAATGCAGGGGGGATGAGGCTCTGCCCCATCCCTCCTGGTGCCTGGCAGTTTGTAAATGTCACCCTGGAGTGGGGGACAAGGGGCTGTGTGCCTGCAGCCATCGAGGCTGGCCTTGTCACAGCTCCCCAGGAAATGGATGGAGCAGAAATGAGCAGCAGATAAGCTCCTTTAATCTTAATGGCCTTTATGTTTTGCTTTATCTTGGCCACGATCTTCAGATGAATTTCCTAAGGGTGCAACCCTAAATCTCCTGTCCACAGTCAGCTGTAAATCCTAAAGCTGGAGAGCCTCTGGTTGGCCTCAGAGGAGCCTTTCACGGGAATAGGCAGGGCCTGAAGAGTGGCTGGGGAATTATTCAAGGAATAATGGCAGCAGCTGATCTGCAGATGTTCTGTGGCACCTTCCACTCCTCCTTCTCCAAAGCTTTTCCTGTGGCAGGGCTTGATGGGACCTGCTGGAAGCAGAGAGCTCCTGGTTCACGAGGAGGAGTTCCCAAGGGCACCCAGGGGAGTGGGGTGCAGGAGCTGGGATGTTCACAGGGAATCCCACGAGGGTTGGGGTTGGAAGGACTTTAAATCCCATCCCAGGCCCACCCCTGCCATGGGACAGGGACACTTGCACTGTGCCAGGCTGCTCCAGCCTGGCCTGGGACACTCCCAGGGGTGTTTCTACCTCCCATCACACACAGATGTGTGTACATTTGGCTTTGGGGGTGGAACTAGGTGAGCTTTAAGGTCCCTCCCCATCGCAGCCCTTCTGTGACTCCATGATTTGTGTACCTGTACGTCCCATGTGTTCAGGGACAGCAGGTCCCATCCCAAACCCCCTGGAGCAGCACAGAACTCTGGTTGGAAAATGGTCTGCAGCTGCTCAGGTGTTCTCTGGGTACCACTTCCCTTCTGTGCAAACGAATTTGGCTTTTCCTGACCCAAGGGAGGGATGTGCCTTCCCCAGGGGCAGCCTGGCACAGCATCCTGGAGCAGGCCAGGAGAAGAAACAGATCTGTGTTTAATTCAGTGTGACTTGACTGTTGATTTGAGGGCAGGGCAGCAGCACAGCCAGAAATTCATCTCAATCTTCCCTTGCCGTGTGGGGGAGAACAGGGACAGGAGTACATTAATGCTCGTTCTCCTTGGGAATCAATGGGAATCTGGATTTTATAAATGGCCCTGCTAAACACAAGGGAAAATTCCTGGAGTGGGGATAGAAGGAGGCAGAGAGTGAGGAGCCAGCTAATTCCTCCCAAACCCCTGATGATTATCAGCATCCTTGGGAAGCAGAGCCAGGGGAGGAGCAGGAGGCTCCTGCTTTCATCCCAGCAGGGTGATTTAACTCTGCAGGGACCCCAGGCTGAGCCCGGGGCTCCTGCAGCACCCTCAGCCCTGCAGGGCCGTGTCACCCTGTCATGGTTTGACACTGTGTGCTGAACATTTTTTTACTAATTCTCTTAGTTTGGCTATGTTTTTGTGCTGGCTCGACCTGCCCCGGGCCAGTGCTCCCGGCCCAGGGCACTGGCCCAGTGTTACCTCATGGCAGCCAAGAGGAAAAAAGGGAAGAACTCCTTGTTACTCCCTTTTTTATCTCTCTGGTTTTGTTCACGTAGACGTATTAAGAACTTCTTGGGGGAAACTACTCCCCAGTTTACAAACACAACCTGTGCCTTGTTCAGCTCCTGGAAATGGCACTGGGCACCCCCCGAGGCTCCAGGGAGAGCTGGAGAAGGTCTGGGATGTTCATCAGCAATGAAATGTGGCACAAACGGGTAACAGAGAAAGGATTACAAGGTAGAAAAACCCAAAGCAAGCCAAACGTTTGGGAGAAGAGGACAGGGAGGGTGGCTCACGGGTGGTTTTGGTGGCACTGAGATTTAGTGGGATTTGGAAAGTGCAAGTGAATTTTAGGGGTGAGGTGAAGCTGACAGGGAAGAGAGGTGGGAAAACAGAGATTTATGGAAGGGGAGTGATGATGAAAAAGGAGCTGGAGAATAAAAGGAGAAAGGAGGGAAATGGCAAGTCGAAACAAAAATCAAATCAGGCAAAAGATCAAGCTCAGAGTAAAGTGGAAAACCCTCAGCAATCACATTTCCTGCTGGAGCTGCTGCCCTGCGAGGACTCGGGGATCTCTCTCACTTCCTGACACTCCAAACACGCTTCCCTGCAGTCCTGAGGGGCTTGCCCTCCTCTCTGCTCCTGTGGCTGTCACAGCAGGACATGAAATGAAGACACGGACTTCTGTGAAAATTCTGAAGGCTCAAATCTACTTTATTTCAGATCTGACTCCTTTATAAAGTATTTCAGACAAGCCCAATGATTGGTGGGCAAAGTTAACACCTCCTCAATCACATTGGTCAAAACAGATGTCCATCAAAGGATCCCCTCCTCTGAGAAGGAATGCAAACTTAGATAAAACTAACAACAACAATTCTCTTGTTGAGAATCCATGAGAAAAATTTACGGAAAATCCATGAGACAGAATTCAGAATAATTATAAACGTCAGAAGGCCGAAAAAGCAGGTGGCAAAGTCAGGTGTGAGGTGTGGAGACACGGAGGTGGCTCTGGTGGGTCCTGCCAGCCTGGTTCTCACCCTGGGGCAGGAGCAGCAGCTCCCCAGCCCTGCCAGGGCTCTGCTGCAGCTGCAGGAGCCGCTCAGGACGAGCCAAATCCACACCTGGGGCAGCCCCGGGGGGCTCAGCCTGACATTCCAGCTCTTCTGGGCTCTGCTCTTGTTTCAGCAGCACAACAAAGGTGATCTTGTCTCCAGCACGATGGGAACATTTGTTGGGCTGTGTGGCCACAGGACACGAAATGAAGAGATGGACTCTGTCGGATTTTTGAGAGCTAATTCTAATTGATTTCAAATTTTGACTCTTTTTACACTGTTGCAAACAAGCCCAGTGATTGGTAGGCAAAGTTAACACCTCTTTAATCACATTTAAGGCAGATGTCCATCAAAAGATTCCCTCTTCCAAGAAGGGATTTAAACATAGATAAAACTAGCACGAACAAATCTCTTATTTACAGCAAAATCTATGGGAAAAGAATTTCAGGGAGAAAACATCAGAAGGCTGAAAAATCAGGGTGACAGGGCTGAGTTCTGCCTTGTTTGCAGGGCCTCTGCTGTGCCTCCCTGCAGCAACCCACGAGCACGGATGGCTTTCCTCAGCACAGAAAGGATTCTGTGTTGATTTTCTCCCAATTAACCAATCCTGGTTCATTACAAAGGCCAGGGGGGTCACGGACACGTGGAGAAGCCAAGGTTCTCCCCAGCCTCTGCCACCAAGGCAGAAAGTTTGCAAAGACAAACGATTCTGGTCCCTCCGTGCCTCCGTTTGTCCGGCTGGGCAATGGCAGCGTCAAAGCCCGGCCAGGACAGAGATGGGTGGAGCAGAATTCCTCCTGCACCACACGGGTGAGGCAGGGAAAACGTCATTAATCCTTTGGGAAAATGGGCCAGCGGGGTGGAATCTGCATTCCTGGAACAACGCAGGGCCCTGCAGCTGGGAATGGCTGAGGAGGGGCAGGGGGAGCCCAGCGCTGAGCTCTGGGGCACAGAGAAGTTTGGGAGCCCCGGGGTTCCCTGGAGACGGGAACAGATTACCCGTGGGATGCCAGGAAATCTCCTCCTGAAGCAATCCCAGTCTTTAATCATTATCCCGACAGCACAAAGCAGCTCCAGACACACACCAGGCTGGCTGAAAGACTTGTCAAGACTGAAAGGGTAATTCACAAATTCACTAAAATTCCCTGCTCCACTGAGCAATGTGACAGCTCTGCCGACCGCAGTAACATTTCTATTCAAACTGGCTTTGGTGCTGGAGCTATAAATATCCCCGCAATATTTCCTGCTTCAGAACATAAAGACAGCTTTACAGTGCTGATAAAATAGAAATTACTTTCTCTCGGAGGTCTAGCTGGAATTTTAATGTCTGTTTTGCAATAAAGCAGCTCCTCCACAATTCGATTTGAGGGAGAGGAAACAAACGGGCTAATTTAGTTACAGTAATGACTCCTCTTGGATTGTTGGCCACAGCTGAGCCTGGGCTGCTCAAGTTTGTGCTGGTGAGCACCCAGATGATTTTTATTGTCATATGAATCCTTTTTATCCTTTAAATGTATAGATACACACACCCCTGCTTAATTACAGCTGGGGAAGAACAAGGCCCCAGGAAGTAAAAGGTCATTAAAGTTTACAACCCCTGCCAGTGTTCCTGCAGAAATTGTCACAGCTCTAAAGCTGCTGACCAAAGATGACCTGGATTTAAAAGGGTCCTTCTATTGAAAAGAGAAATTGTAACTATTGGGCTCATCAGAGCTGCCTTTAATTGTCCATAAATGTCACCCTGGCTCTCATTAGCTCCTGAAAAGGAAAAGAAAAGAATCCTGCCCAGAGTTTTGTTTTGCATTTGTTGGCTGCAGACAGCGGGGAAGAGACCTGGAGCTGTTAAATGGGGAAGGGAGTGAAAAATACCAAAAAATAAGGATTCTTCATTAGCACTATGGCAGGGGTGGAGTGTCCTGGGCACGGGGAATGCCTGGAGCACTGGGGACAGGAGTGTCCTGAGCACTGGGGACAGGAGTGTCCTGGGCACAGGGAATGCCTGGAGCACTGGGGACAGGAGTGTCCTGGGCACAGGGAATGCCTGGAGCACTGGGGACAGGAGTGTCCTGGGCACGAGGACAGGGAATGCCTGGAGCACTGGGGACAGGAGTGTCCTGGGCACGGGGAATGCCTGGAGCACTGGGGACAGGAGTGTCCTGAGCACTGGGGACAGGAGTGTCCTGGGCACAGGGAATGCCTGGAGCACTGGGGACAGGAGTGTCCTGGGCACAGGGAATGCCTGGAGCACTGGGGACAGGAGTGTCCTGGGCACAGGGAATGCCTGGAGCACTGGGGACAGGAGTGTCCTGGGCACGGGGAAAGCCTGGAGCACTGGGGACAGGAGTGTCCTGGGCACAGGGAATGCCTGGAGCACTGGGGACAGGAGTGTCCTGGGCACAGGGAATGCCTGGAGCACTGGGGACAGGAGTGTCCTGGGCACAGGGAATGCCTGGAGCACTGGGGACAGGAGTGTCCTGGGCACAGGGAATGCCTGGAGCACTGGGGACAGGAGTGTCCTGGGCACAGGGAATGCCTGGAGCACTGGGGACAGGAGTGTCCTGGGCACAGGGGACAGCCCCAGGCTGGGCTGGACGGGGCTGGGGCAGCCTGGGACAGTGCCACGTGTCCCTGCCATGGCCCTGGATGGGCTCTAATCCCTCCCAGCCCACACCAGCCTGATTTTCTGACCGCTGACCTCCCCTGAGGTGGCCCTGCCTTGGTCTGAAGGGTGCAGGAGAAGGCAAAGCAGCTGCAAAGAAGACAAAACCTGGGGAGAAGTGGCAGAGGAGGGGCACTGTGTCGCTGACTGACAACACTGAGGGGAGAAATTCTGTTCCTCCTTCTCTTCCCTGCTGGATTTATTTGTTTGTGGTTTAGTCTGAGCTCTCCTTGCGTGCCTGTGAAATGCCTAGCAAGCTTCCAGGGCTGCATAAATAAATAATAACTATTTAGAATCTTCTAAAAGATACATAAGTGTATTTCTTTTCATAGACCTAAAGCTAATGGGAACCTCTGTGTTTTTATTTCAATGACAAAGCAGCCCTGGAGCAGCTGTGTGGGACTCGAATGGAATCAGCTGCAAATGTTAGACACTATTTCCTTTAAAGAATTAGAATTTATAGTGCTTCAATGAATGCTGATTTATAGATATTTAAAGGAAAATAAATCCCTGTAGATATATTTTTTTAAATTTATTTCAAAAGGGAATGTGTGATGGTGGCTTCCACTGCTTTAGGATAATTACAGCAGGCTCCTGGAAGTTCTGCTTTCACATGGCAGGGGAAGTGAGGGAGATTTTACAGCAGCCTGTTGACTTCTGTTCCCAAAGAACTCTCACTGAAACCCAGCACTAAGTGGCTGGGGGGAAGAACAAGATAAATCCTGCACAATTCCATGCAAAAGCCTTTCCCTGTGCAGGGAAAATGTCTTGCAGATATAACATTGGTGGATGGGTTTTGCTCTGCAATGCTTTAAACCATCCAGACAAATACTAAACTCTGAAAGAGGCATTTTTTCTGCTGAAGAAATATCAGGAAGGATCTGGCAGCGTTGTTGTTCCTGAAGGGAAAAGCTTTTATTCTAGAGGATAAATTACTCCTTTGGAGCAGATTCCTGCCCTGCTCCCAGGGTGCCACCAGTGAGAGCCAAACCCAACCAGAGCTGCCAGCTGCAGGGAAATTTTACTAAATGGGCACCTGAACCTCCACTGGAAAGGGTTTCCACATCTGTAGGTGGAGAGGAGTGCCAGGAAGGAGGATGAGACACAAATGTCTGATGGGGAGGAAAAAAACCCACCAAAGGCTGATTTCCTTTTTCAGGGCCATCCCAAAAGGGTGCCAGAACCTGCCCTGTGAAACCCAAACGTGC
This sequence comes from Nicator chloris, assembly GCA_013400495.1. Classification (NCBI taxonomy): domain Eukaryota; kingdom Metazoa; phylum Chordata; class Aves; order Passeriformes; family Pycnonotidae; genus Nicator; species Nicator chloris. The sequence continues at coordinate 11,478 of WAAE01007827.1, forward strand.
CCAAGTACTACAGCCTCGAAAAGGGAGGATCAATGCAGAACCCGGGGTTTTAAAATCCATCCTGCTCACGCCCTGGCAAGCAGAGGCATCGCTCCCCAGTTGGCCTTGCGAGCTCAGGGTGCCGTGAAGCAGCCATGGAAGGGAAGTGACTCCTGGTTTTCCTGGCAGTTCTCCTTAACCCAGGCAATCCAGGCACAATTGCATTTAGATTACTTTCCATCCCACAGTAAGTGGGAAATCATCGCTGCTTCCTCTGACACTCAGTGTAATAACATTAACCATGATGAATCTCCCTTTCCTCTTCCCGTGGCCCCCATACATTATTCCAGCTGGATTCCATTGTAATGGAGCATTAATTAATGGCTGCTGCTTATCAAGGGGTGCCCACTTCTCCCTTCCACCCCGCTCTGATCCTTGAGGCATCACACATGGGAATGCTGCAGGAACTGCCAGGGCGTCTCCACTGGGTGGGAAAAGTCAAATTTTGCTTCTGATGCCAGGCTTATATCAAAATGAGACCATTTGCTTCCAAACTTAGCAGTAAAATGAGGTTTGCCGAGGAGCTGAGGCTGATTTCGAGAGTGATTCTGTGATTAATTTCCTTACTAGTTCTCCAGAACCTTCCAAGTTCAGCTTCGTGCACTCCTTAGAGATGCTGGGTTACAGAGTGGGGTTGAAAACCCACAAAGGCGCAGTTCTGGCTGCAATGAAACCCAAGGGGCAGCTCCAGCCATTTCCCGGGCTCAGTTTGGAGGTTATGAGCCCCCAGAACTGCAGCAGAGCTCACCTGAGCCTCTGTCTCTAAAGGCTGTCCCCGCCAGGTGAGGCACTTCCCGGGGCACACGTGAGAATGGGAGCATTCTGCACATCCCTGCACTTCGATGTCACCAAATCCAAGGCAGAGCTGGCTGCAGTTTTCCTCCGCAGCTCTGAGGGCTGCAAGAAGCCCCGTCCTCCCCTGCAGGGTGCTGGCCGCAGCTTCATTTGCAGATTTAATTAGTCCCTGCTCCTCGGAGCCCTCCTACCACAAGATGTCATCCTTCCGACAGGTCTGCCTTGCTGCCGGGGCTGGGCTGGGCGTTGTGCCCTCTCTGGAATCACCTGTGTGGTCATTGCAGAAACTCTGAGCCTCTTCCTCCCAGTGACTGACTCCCTGCTGAGCTCTGGAATCACAGATCAGAGCCTCTTTCCCCAGTGACTGATTCCCTGCTGAGCTCTGGAATCACCTGTGTGGTCATTCCAGGTGACTTCAGAGCCTCTTTCCCCAGTGACTGATTCCCTGCCGAACTCGGGAAGTCGGGACAGGGAGAGAAGAGTTTTCTCTGTGAGGAACAAACAACAGAATCCTGGCAGCAAGACCTGAACCACGCAAACGACTCTAATAAGCATAATTTAAACCTGTGGTTTTCTTTTTATGGCAGCTTCATATTCGGTGTTTTATATTCCAATTTTCCACCTTTTAGTCTTGCTTCTTCCTCTTTCAGCTGCGGAGCCCTATCACGAATGGGAGGGCAATTACCAGGCGAGCATGTAGTTCTTTAATTGAAACACTTATAGGTGTACACTTAAAAACTATAAAGACTTTTATGGAATGGCAATGCCTTAATGGGCTCCTGTGTATGTACATTGTAATGTAATTCTGTGCCCTGTGAGCATTGCTGGGGGAAGCTGTTAATTTATGGCTCCCAGGAGCAATAAAGCAATAACAGTAATCGAGAGGTGCAGTATTCCCCGCTTAGGGGGCATTTATGGGTGTGTATTAAAACGATAAATACATCAACACGCTGCACAACTGATCATAGGAAATGAAAGATAAGCTCTGCTCCCGTTCAAATGGGGGTTTGCCAGCAGCCTGATCAACTTGTGGTTGGTGTCAGGTCCCAGTGCTCAGCAGGGACGGGACAGGAGCGAGGTGACCAAGTGTCCCCAGGTGTCCCCAGGGCTGCCCTGTTCCCTCAGCAGCTGAAATTCAGACCCTTTTCCTGGGACGCTGCTTGACAGACTGGGCACAAACACTTCATTTTCAGGCAGCTGCAGCGAGCAGGGGTGACAGGGAGGGATAATTACCTTGTCTGCAGCACGGCTCCGGGCAGGCACGGTGACATTTCACAAAGCCAAACGCCTTTGTTGTGTTGTGACTGGGGAAAGAATGGAGGGCAGAGCCCCCGACGCTGCAGAGTGCCAACAGCTCCTCGGGAGGGCTGGCAGAGCCCCCGGCCCTCCGGAAAGGAGCTCTGCTGCTGCAAATGCTCTGCCCTGGGAGCGTGGGGCAGCAACTGGGAATGAACTGGGAGCCAGAGCCGCCGGGTTTGAATTTGGAGACTGCACCAGGTCCTCTCCATTTCCCTCCTCTTGGCTGTGTTCACGTCGAGTTCCAGTGCTGAACTCTCCCCGGTGTGTTTGCAGTGCTGTGCCCTGGGGCTGTCCCAGGGTTTCCCTGTGCTGGCTGAGCTCTGCCAGGTGTGTGCTGCTCCAGAGCCTGACTGGCAGGTGCAGGGGCTGCTGATGGAACTGTGACACTGTGAGCTCACAGGTGTGTGATGGAACTGTGACACTGTGAGCTCACAGACAGGGGCTGATGGAACTGTGACACTGTGAGCTCACAGACAGGGGATGATGGAACTGTGACACTGTGAGCTCACAGGTGTGTGACAGAACTGTGACACTGTGAGCTCACAGACAGGGGATGATGGAACTGTGACACTGTGAGCTCACAGGCAGGGCTGATGGAACTGTGAGCTCACAGGCAGGGGCTGAGGCGTGTGCAAGGGAAGCTCAGGCGTTCACATCTGTCTCCCAGAGTTCTGGAATGGTTTGGCTTGGAAAGGACCATAAATCCCAGCTCATTCCCCCTCGGCCATGGGCAGGGACACCTTACACCATCCCACGTTGCTCCAAGCCTCATCCAACCTCTTTTCTGGCTCATCCTTGTAAAACGAGGTTAAAATTAAGTGTTGATTTCAAGTAAAGGTTGTGTGAGCACGGATTGATTTTAATATTCAAGCAGAGCTTTGAGACCTCCTGGAACAAACTTGTTTAGGAGCAGAGCTGTGCTGTCAGCAGTTTTGGCCTTTTCCCTGTTTCCTGGTGAAGGCTGCAGGTTCTCCTTCCCACCTCTGCCGAGGCTGTCCCAGGAATCCAGAGCTCAGGTGGAATTTAGGAGCTGCAGCACAGAAAGGTCCAAGAGGAAGACGCCACTTTAATAAATAAACAGCAAATCTGCATTTTGTTTCTATCCCCTTGCCCCGCTGCTGTTTCCCCACTCCCGGTGCTCGAGGGAAGGCATCATGGGCTGCTCCACCCTCCCTTGGAAGGGCTGCTGACAGAAAGGCCCTCCCAGGCCAAGCCTACCCAGACCCAGCATCTCATCAGGAACCAGCTGCTTGGCACAAGCCTTGCCAACTCAGCAGCTCTGTCTGCTCTTCCCTCGAGGAATCCGTTCACCTCATCTCCAAAGAGAGACAGGGGGAAAGGATTCCATCTGTTACAGCTCAGAGCTAGAAAGCTCCGTAGCTGCGTGGGCACACGGGCTGCATGGCAATTTTTCTCTTGTAGGAAGCACTTGGGGAGCGTTCATTCTCCTTTTATTGTTGTTCTCTGCTCACAGGTGACTGTATTTCACCTCCTCTGGGATGCAGAGCGAGGATTTCCGAGTGAATCTGTGGCTTAACGATGCCAGGGAGGTGTTTGGAACCACAAATCCAGCCTGGAAAATCTGAGTACTGCCCTGAGCTCTGAGGAGAGACCTTCTGCTTCCCCAGACTCCCTGACAGGAGGATGCAGGCAGCAGGGGCCAGGCTCTGCAGAGCCTTCAGGGGAATCTTGGGGGGCATCGCAGTGAGAAAAGAATCCTCCTAAATGCAGTTTACAAAGAGGAAATTTTCCAGGGTTCCTTGCAAAAAAGGGTTTGGGCCAAATGTCATCCCTCTGCTGCTGGCTTTGATTCCCCGGGTACAGTCAGACCTCAGATTGAATAGCAAGTGGTTCTGCTTTATTTGTTGTTATTGCTGCCAAAAGGGGGAAAAAAAAGTCAGAGTAAACAGTGGGATGTTTGCAACCTTCTCACATTAGGCAGATTGAATAAACTGGCTCGCAGATGATTGTTTTCCTTCAGTTCAGTCATTGCATTTGTGTTTATTTGATTTTATGGATGTAGTTCTGGGACTTTTGTCTTGGATTGTTTTGTTGGTTTTTTTTTTTTACTTGTGACTTGTGGTGAGGGAAATGAGAACACAGACAGCTCTACCTCTGCTCCCCATCCATGTGGGAACACACACAGCTCTACCTCTGCTCCCCATCCGTGCAGGGTTTGCAGAATGCTGATTCCTGGCAGGGCAGAGATCAGGGGTGGCTGGGCCGTGGGACCGAGGGGATGCAGAGTCAGTCAGGACAAGCAGCACCAAGCCTGACCCCCTCCCCGGCAGGGAGTTCCCTGCAGGGGGGCAGGCCGGGGTGTGGGGCTGTGCACTGGGGCAGGACCAGGCCACCCCAGGGATGGGAATTCCCCCCATCTCCCCCCACTTCCACCTTCCCAGACTCCATCCTGTGCCCATGGTGGCAAAAGCAATTCCCTGAGAGCTTTGGCTCTGTCAGGCATCCACTCCTCGCTGGCTCTTCCCTCTCTCAGCTCTGGAATTCGCTGAACAATGCAGAAGGAGCGGGAGGAGCTGCGGGCAGCACCTGCCTCTCCCCCTCAGGGTGCCACAGCCACGGTGTCACCTGCGGTCACACCTTGCTGTCCCTTTCCCCCTTCCCCTTCAGCATTAGTGCAGCTCTCAGAGCACAGGGGAGGGAAAAGGGGGCAGGGAGAGCTCATGAATTCCCAAATATCCCTGATCAGCCTGGCTCCACCCCAGGGACTCCAAAAACCCCACGGCTCCCTGCCCACTTATCTTAGCAGGCAAAGTAAGTTGGAGTCGTGTGGCACTGCTGAGAAGGGAGGGGAGTGAAAAAAAGGGACTGTGGGGGTTTTTCGTGCCTCAGAAACGCAAACAGGTTGTGGTTATTCCCTAAATGCAAGGGCACAGTAAGGGCAAGAACACTCATTAATTATGTATAATGCTCGCAGTTCAGTTGCAAAAGAAAAAATCGTATTTTTGGATATTGTTCACCAGAGTCTGACTTTAACCTCCTGTCACCATTATTTTGCACGTCGTGGTGTTTTAATGAGCATATGGCACCGCATTAGCTGATGCCAGCCCCGGTTTCTGACGGAGTTGGTTTCCCGGTAGCTGCAGTGGGCATCGTGTGCACCACAAACCCTGCTGAGCGCTGAAATCCTCAGGGACGGGGCACTGGGCTGCTCCTCCTTTGTGTGCTGGCTGTGAATTCCGAGCAGTGCCCTGGAGCTGGTGCAGGGACCAGTCCTGACCCTGCTGCCAGAGCCTGGCCTTGACTTAACTCAATCTGCAGCTCCTGACGTGGCCTCAGCCCACTCCCAGCCCCCAGCAAGGAGAAAATCTGTTGATCTCTGAGATGCCTTCAGACATCCCAGCTCCCTGTGAGCATCTTCAAGGGCTCTGCCTTTTCCCCCCCCTGCCACAGCACATTGTTTTAAAGCTGATCTCATAATTGTATCGATTTCTCTTTTTTTGGTTCTCCGCGTCAAAGCACTTCTTTAATCAAAAGTAAATTATGTAAAGGCCATTAGGGTCAGCCCAGCCAGCAAAATGAAAACTGCAATACATCATTTATTTGTAAATGTCAGTGAAATCTGTGGATCAATATCCTGCCCAATGTGATTGATATTTATGATTTTGTAGAACTCCTGAGGCAGCTGCTGGGTCGGGGTGGCCCAGCAGAGCAGGCTGGGGCAGGGGAGGCTGGGGACAGCTGTGCTCCAGGCCCTGCTCCTGCCCCAGCCACGCTCAGTGGCAGATTTCCCTTTCCTTGCTCCCGTGTCCCTGTGCCCAGCCGAGGGTCCTGTGTGGCCCCTGCAGAAGGGCCCAGTGCCAGCTGGGGGTGGCATTTATCGCGTGGCTTTCAGCTGTGCTCCAGCAGACACCAAACCTCGGGTTCCCAGCTGGCTGCCCCCACCCCTGCCCGTGTCCCACAGCCCAGACCCCAAACCCACAGCCCGTGCTGCTGGAACACGGGCTGGGAACGGGGGAGTCGGCTCCAGGCTTTCCAAACTCCATCTAGTGGCAAAAACCTCATTTGGTGATGGTGGGAACCCTGGTGGGTCTGGGTGGGAGCTGATCGCCCCCGGAGATGGGCTTAGACCCTTCCATGGCAGCTGGAAACTTGTCCTGGGGCGCTCCTGGGTGCCCCCAAGGCAGGAGCTGCTGCTCTCCCGAGGGTTAAACCCCACGTGCTGTGCTCTGCCCCCGTAACGAAGGCGTTTCTGGTGTAAAAAAAGCAACCCTGGCGTGATAAAGGGGAAAATTGCAGGGGGTTCTGGCTGGATGGCAAAGCAGGAGCTCCTGGCAGTGTCAGGAGTATCTGTCCATCTTTTTATAGACTTCAGCTGGCCCGGGTGGGTCACGGTTATCCGAGCCCTGTAAGAGGAAATGAAGGAGGATATAACAGCAGATAGGATCGGAGCGCTGCTCTCGCTATGAAATATTCAAAAGAACCTTATGAGGGATGGGATTAAAATGGGGAGATTTTGCTGATGCTCCGTGGGAAGGATGGCCGTGAAGAACAACAATGGGCCGTGCTGGTGGTCAGAGATGAGGCTGCAGGGGAAGAGGGGTCCTGCCCGGGCCTGGGGCTCTGCTCCCCTGGCTCCCTGCAGGAAAAGCCCCTCTGCCCCAAGCTCCGTGCCCCGGGGGCAGGAAAAGGGGCAAAATGCCAAATTCCTGTGTGCCAGACCTTGTGAGGGTTTTCTTCCAGCTGCCCCGGGGTTTTTATGGCTTTAGAGCTGGGCTGGGGGAGGTGCCCTATCCCAAATCCCAACCAAGGACTGGTGTGGGCTGGGCTGAGCCTGGCTTTTAGCGAGATAAATTCGGCTGCCGAGGCCGGGGCGTGTTTCCCTGGCTGAGCACAGAGCGAGGGTTTCCCACAGCCCCGAGGGAGGCAGGGAACGCTTCCAAACTGTCCCAAGCATCTCTGACTGTCCCCCCTCTGTGCCAGGGACATGATGGAGTTCAAAGCTTGACCCCAAAGCTCAGAGCCCCGGGGCAGGGAACGCTTCCAAACTGTGCCAAACATCCCTGGCTGTGCCCTCCCTGTGCCAGGGACATGATGGAGCTCAAACCTTGACCCCAAAGCTCAAAGCCTGGAGGCAGGGAATGCTTCCAAACTGTCCCAAGCATCCCTGGCTGTCCCCCCTCTGTGCCAAGGACCCGACGGGGTTCAAACCTTGACCCCAAAGCTCAGAGCCCCACAAGGAGAGCGGGCAGGGCCCCGGGAGGATGAACGTTCCCCGCGCATCCCGGGGCTACCGGGGAAGGCTGGGGTGGTCCCGGGGGGTGGCACAGCCGGGGCCCCCCGTGCCCGGGGGCTCAGCCGGGAGCTGGCATGGTCCTGCTGCCTTCTAACCCGAGCACAAAGGGCCCGGCACAGCCCGGCCGGGGCGGGCGGCACCCGCTAATTGCGGCTGCGGTTAATGAAGGCAGACGCCGAGCGCTGCTCTCATTAAAATACCAAAGTGATGCCAGGCGCTGCCCGGAGCAGGGGAGGGCGCCCGGCCCTTCCTCAGGAGGGGATGGGGAGCACCGGCTGCGGGGACATTTCGGTGTCCGGCGGTGTTGCTGGGCACGAAAAGACTGACACACTCTCTATTGAGTCAGAAGGCTCAATAATTAAACTTATTGACAAGTCAGCTTTTTCTATAGAGGGATACGATAGAGCTGGACTTAACTGGTCCTTGATTAACACACTATGACTATGATTGGCTAATTAAAATTAACACTTTCTGCACGTAAATAAGATAACAAACACTAGCTGAGGAGATTTGTTTAAATTTGTTAAAAATGATTTCTTTAAAGCTCTATTGCAGCTGAGAAAACAAGCTGCAGCTTTTAGGAAAAGACTGAAATGAGATTTACAGTCCAGCATTCCCGATTTTACAGGGCCCCTCCCTGGGCCCGGGGCTCAGCCCGAGCTGCCCCGGCCCGAGCCCGGCTCTGGGAAGGCACAGACAGCCTTGGGAATTCTGCTCCGACTGAGGGAACCAAACTCCCACTGCAGACCTTCCCTTCCGAGCAGGAAACCCTTCCACGGAGCAACTCCTGGGGTAGAGAGTGATGCCTCCCGTTCTTCACCAGCCAGCACTTCCAAAATTCCAGCTGCTCCCACCTCCAAAATTCCAGCTGCCCCCACTTCCAAAATTCCAGCTGCTCCCACTTCCAAAATCCCAGCTGCCCCCGTCACATTCCCCTGTCGGGATGGGCGGGCAATCCACGCCTGCCTGTCGGGAGGAAAGGGAACAACCTGGCCCCGCATTCGGGGAATGCTGGTGCGTTTTTCTCTGAGTCAACTCCGCGATCTCCGGGCTGAGCTCCGTGTGGGAGCCACGAGCCGCAGCTGCCAATTCTGCCCTTCTGGGCTCTGAAAGTCTTGGGGGCCCACAGGAAAAATTCTGCAAGGCAACTCCCAATCCCTCTGAAAACAGAGAAAAAGGAAAGGGGGTTAAACGTCTAAAGCTGTGATTCCACTTGGGATAAAGCATGAAGAGTTCTTATGAAGTTATAATTTAAAAAAAAATAAAGATTTGAGAACAGCTTGGCCCGGAACAATATTTCAGGCATGGCTAGCTGTTAAAAATAAGCTAATTCAGAAGAGCCACATTTAAATAAATATAATGCAAAGACATAATGGCACAGATAATAGTTTTGAATGGGGAATTCTAATGACTCCGAGGGCATTTTACAGGGCAATTAATACACATGAAAATGCTGCTCTATTCAACTGATGGAAAGAAAGGAAAAGAAAATAAAATAAAGCCGGCAGAAAGAGAAAGGGAGATGGTTGTGACTGGCAAAAATAGGGTTTGATTTTCCTTTCAATAGGATCACTGCTTACAAATAATAAAAGGAAAAATAAGCACGTCAGGTTCTCTAATGTGGCTCGTGAAGTCCCCAGTGATTAGTTTCTAAAGAGGGGCAATTAGGAGCCTTTTGCATATGCATGTGACTTCTGCGGAGCGGGGCTTTCTCCGCTCCCTTCTTACCGCTCTTCATCGGCAGGCTGAAAATACATCTCCAAATCCATCTAAAACCCATCTCCCTTCCCCCCGCAGCATCCTCCCTCCGGGGAGGGGGGTTCCCTTCCCTCTGGGGGACCAGCGGCGCTTTTGGGGTCCCAGAGCCCAGCCAGGGCCGGTGCCGGGTTCCGATGGCAGCCGGAGCTGCCCTGGCTAAAAGCTGCAGGTGAGCGGCTGCTCCAGGGAAATCCCAGCGCTTCTCCCTCTGCAGAGAGAGTTGTGTCCCTGCTGTGTGCAGAGCTGAGTGACCCTGAGTGTGAGCCCAGAGCTGAGTGACCCTGAGTGTGAGCCCAGAGCTGAGTGTGAGCCCAGAGCTGAGTGTGAGCCCAGAGCTGAGTGACCCTGAGTGTGAGCTCAGAGCTGAGTGACCCTGAGTGTGAGCCCAGAGCTGAGTGACCCTGAGTGTGAGCCCAGAGCTGAGTGTGAGCCCAGAGCTGAGTGACCCTGGGTGTGAGCTCAGAGCTGAGTGTGAGCCCAGAGCTGAGTGTGAGCCCAGAGCTGAGTGTGAGCTCAGAGCTGAGTGTGAGCTCAGAGCTGAGTGACCCTGAGTGTGAGCTCAGAGCTGCACCCTGGGCAGCACAGTCTGAAAAACACCAAAGCTCAGACTGAAGGCATCGATGGGGACAAGCTCACAGCTCTGCTGGCACTGGGGGGGGGGGTCCCTGGGGACCCTGCAGCCTCAAAGGCTCGCCCTGTGCCCCCCTGCCCATCTGCACTGGGACCGAGCTGCCCCTGCCCTCGCAGCAGAGCCTGTCCAGACCTGGAGCTGCGTTTCTGAAATGTATAAATAAATATTACATATGCTAACAGATGGTTCATTAGCCAGTTGTTATGGCAATCAGCGTTTCAGCCAATTAAAATCCTTTCTCATAGCTTTAAAAATGTCAGTGATGGGGACATTTAAATGGCCAGACAACAAACAGCCCCTCTGTAGCCTGGCACTGAAACAAAAGGCGTTTTCTGTGAGTTTATGGAGAAAGGAGGAGGACAAATGGAGTAAGAGGTGGAAATCCTTTGTGCTGAAGGGGTGAAAGGTGCTGGCCCCTGAGTTTTAATTAATGGGAGGGGCTGTTGGACCTTTTGTCACTGAAATGACCCCGTTTGGGGGGATCCCCTGGGAACCCCGGGGGTGCATCTGGGACACCCCAGTCCCTCCTGGGGTTTTCCTGCAGGAATTGTCTGGGGAGGGCTCGGAGTTCAGCACCCACAGGCAGGGTCAGACTGCCCCAGGCGTGCAGGAATTCCTGGGCTTTTCCCGGGAGTGGCAGAGCCCTGCATCCCCTGGCCGTGCCTCAGCAAAGGTCGGGTTCAGGCTGGGTTTGAGTCAGGAGCTCCAAGTGCCCAGGCCAGAGGGGATGGAATCCACAGGAATCCATTTTCAATGGAAATTGTTCTTGTAGGAGCACCAGGACACCCAGAGGTGGTGGGGATGGGGCAGGCACAGGGGAGGAATGGAGGAGGGAAGTTCCTCACAATTCCTGGCGCTTTGAGGTTTGCGTGTGGCTGGAACTGAAAAGAACTGCTTGGGTCCTAAAAATTCCTCCCAAACCCCTTTCCCCTGGGTTGGCTGTGCTGGCAGCACTCGGCCTCTCCAGCCTGGGGCTCTGAGTGCAGGAATAAAATCGTGGCATGGGGAGGCAGGGCCTTTTCACCCCGAATTAGTGTCGTGGCAGGACAGGCCCTGGAGAGGGGAGCAAACCTTCCTCCTGCAGGCAGGGATCAGCATGGTCTGTATCCCATCCCGGTGAAGGTAAATTCCTCAAACCCCTCGTTCAGACAGGGCAGGACCGGTTTCCCCCGTCCCTGCCACATTCCAGGGCTGCTGCTGCCCTGGCACCAGCAGAGCAGGAGCCTGGATTTGATGAGTCACAGCCTCGCCAGGGCTGATTCTCTTTTTCTGATCTCTGCTGTCTCCTGCAACCGTTTGGAGGAGCAAAAAATAGCTCCCACACACAATCAGGGCAGATTGTTTTAATGAGAGCTCAAAGATGAGAGACAAATGGCTCAAATGGAGCCTTCCAACGTTTCTCCCCACGTCTGCAAGGAGCTGCAGGATGCCTGAATCAGCAGGGCTGCAGCACGAGGTGGCTGCTGCCAGGGGGGCAGCTCCCAGCCCTCCTCCTCAAAACTGGTTTCATCCCAGGAGCTGAGCTGAACATGCCCAGTGGAAGCAGCCTGTGATCAGCAGCTCTGTTTTCTGCTGGTAATTGTCTTTTATCTGCTGCAGTCGGCAGTGCCCGGCTCCCATCTGCTCCTGATCCACTCCCTGCAACGTCAGGGGGGAACAATCCCTTTGCCCACGTGTGCTCCAGCAGGCTGAGGTGGGATGGGGCTGAAACCTTCCCCACCTTCCTTCTCCCCGCTGTTTTCATGGTCACTGTTTGTTTATTGATCAGTTCAGCCTGGGGCACTCCCAGGGATGGGGCAGCTGCTCTGGGCACCCTGTGCAGCTGTTCCCTGTGCCCGGCAGCTCTGAGAATGAACAGCTTCCCCTGAAGATGAAGATCTGGAGGAGTGTCTGGGCAACACTGCAGGAAATGGTTGCATTTTCACAAAGGGATTATTTGCTCCAGCAGGGAAAAGAGAACCCCCAGCAGCCTCAGCACCTCCCACCCTCGTGTGTCCCACGGGGGATTCTGCAGCAGAGGAAGCTCTGAGAATCGTCCTGGCATTTCATCCTCTCTCTGCCATCCAGAGAACTCCCCGTGACCCAGAAATAGATTTTCCCCTTGCCTTTGTTTCTCGCCTCCCTTTTGGTTTGCCCTGGCAGCCCCAAAAGCTTTGGAGCTGCTCCTTGATGGGCATAAAAATACCATGAGTACTTGTTTAAACATCAGAAAGGTATTAGCTCAATTTTGCACTTCAATGCTACCAAGAATGTTTAGGCCCATTGGGCATGAATTTAATTTTCTTACAGGCTGCAGAGAGAAGAAAAATCAGCCTCCCTCTCTGAGCATTAACTGCTGCTCCCCGTGACAGCTCAAAGCATCACCTTGCCAGGGCTCCGGGCTGCAAAAGGTGCTGGAATGAAGCCCTGAGCAGGCAGAGGCTCCCGGGTCTCTCCCCAGGGCTGTTCTGCACCTTTGCTCGGTGTTTGCAGGGGAAAGGCTCCAGCAGGAGGACGAGCACTGCAGCAGGGTCACAATAATGAAAGAACTCAGCCTCCACCAGCCCTGCAGCTCCCCGTGGCAGGGGAATCCTTCCTCACCTCCTTAGTGACCAAACGTGGGGTCAAACCCCACCAAATCCGGCCGGGTGTTTGCGACAGAGCATTCATGGCAATTCACATTCTGGTGACGGTTAAAAAAGGAGATTTGGGGGTTTTTGAGGTGTCCTGTTTGTTCAGTCAGGGCCCTGGGTGCCTCCCCACGTGAGGCACAGAGAGGATGTCAGGACATCAGATCCCGAAGACCTGGGAATGCCAACTGTCCTGTGGCAGCGGGCAGAACAATCACCTTTGAACGGTCAGCAGTGACACCCGGTGTGTTTAAACCCCCTCGGCAAAGGTGTGAATTCTGCACGTCCCTGTGCTGGCTGCGGGGTGGGGACAGTCCCAGTCCCAGTCCCGCTGTCCCCGTCCCCTTCCCCCGGCTCCTGCAGTGGTGGCTCTGCTGCCTCTCCCTGCCCTGGGCTGCTCAGAGCCCCAGACCCACCCCAGCTGTGCTTCAGGGGGGCCCAAACCGGTGCTGGGGGCTCCTGGCCACCCCGGGAGCTCCATCAGGGAAGGCGAGCAGGGCTTTGCTCTGTGCCACCAGCAGCCTCTGCAAGATGGGAACCCTCGGGGCACTGGTGGCCGTGGTAACAGCAAAATTCCTGCTGCAGGGGGGAGCAAACAGCAAAATTCCTGCTGCAGGGGGGAGCAAACAGCAAAATTCCTGCTGCAGGGGAGAACAAACAGCAAAATTCCTGCTGCAGGGGGGAACGAACAGCAAAATTCCTGCTGCAGGGGGGAACAAACAGCAAAATTCCTGCTGCAGGAGGGAGCAAACAGCAAAATTCCTGCTGCAGGAGGGAAAAAACAGCAAAATTCCTGCTGCAGGAGGGAAAAAACAGCAAAATTCCTGCTGCAGGGGGGAAAGAACAGCAAAATTCCTGCTGCAGGAGGAAGGAACAGCAAAATTCCTGCTGCAGGAGGGAAGGAACAGCAAAATTCCTGCTGCAAGAGGAGCAAACAGCAAAATTCCTGCTGCAGGAGGGAAAAAACAGCAAAATTCCTGCTGCAGGGGGGAGCAAACAGCAAAATTCCTGCTGCAGGAGGGAAGGAACAGCAAAATTCCTGCTGCAAGAGGAGCAAACAGCAAAATTCCTGCTGCAGGGGGGAGCAAACAGCAAAATTCCTGCTGCAGGGGGGAACAAACAGCAAAATTCCTGCTGCAGGGGGGAACTGCAATGTTCCTGCAGATTTTGGGGGTTCACTGTGTCCCTGGGGTCGGTGGGGTGAGGCTTTTCTGGGGCGGAGTGGGGGGTTCACTGGGTCCCGGTGCTCTGTGGGGGGAGGCTTTTCTGGGGCGGAGTGGGGGGTTCACTGGGTCCCGGTGCTCTGTGGGGGGAGGCTTTTCTGGGGCGGGTTTGGGGGTTCACTGTGTCCCTGTGCTCTGTGGGGGTTCAGTGTGTCCCTGTGCTCTGTGGGTGAGGCTTTTCTGGGGCAGGTTTGGGGGTTAGCTGTGTCCCTGTGCTCTGTGGGGTGAGGCTTTTCCTCCTGATGCTGGCAGAGTTTCCCTCGCTGGCCAGGGCGCAGGGATGGGGTGTTTGTGAACCCCAGTCTGCCGCAGCAGAAAGGCAATTCCCATTTTCTCTCAGCAGGATGGGTGAGCCTTGCTCTGCCCGGGGAACTCCGACACTCCTGGTGCTCCTCCTGGCGTTACCCAGGGGAATTCTGACCTCTGGGGCTGTTCCTGTACAGCTGGGATTCCCTGACTGCAAAGAGAGATTTCCAGCAGCCTTTCCTACATCTGCCCACGGGCTGGAGCTCCCCAGAGCAGGGCTTGGGAGCTCAGGGCTGTTCCCCCAGGGCTGTTTTCCAGGAGCAGCCCAGCAGCACAGCAGCTCAATCTGTTCCATTTTCCAGGTCTCTCTCTCTCTCCATCTCCTCTGAGCCCCAGGAACATCGATAAACGCCGTGGAAAAAAAAGTCTGGTGTAAACAACAGGAGTTTCTGCCTATTCTAATCAATAAAATATTGTTTATGGGAGCCCTCGTGGCCCTGTCAGTGCAGGGGAAGGCCTGGCAGTGGGTTTATAAACTTGCTTTGCAGGTGGCTGTAACGGGGAGTGCTGCTCTGCCAGGGATGTAAATCAGGTTAAGGTTTGTAGCTCCTGGTTTGGCTGTTTCCTTAAAACACAAGTGGCTGTATACGGCTTTTTTTTATTATTTTTCCTTGCTAGGCTGTAGCTTAGTGAAGGAGGTGCGGAGGGTGGATGGCTGTGGAGGAGGTGCCGAGGGTGGATGGATGTCTCTTTGCAGTTAAACTCTGCCGACGTCTCCTCACATGCAGGGAGAGGGAAACAAGCAAACAAATAACGCCGTGATGGATTCCCAGGATCTGCATTTGAAAGCCAAGCACCACACAGAAAGCACGATAACTGCAGCCCATAACTCTCACGCTACAAAGCCAAACTGGGCACTGCTCTGCTAAATGATTTCCTTCTGCTGCCTGCATTTCAGACTCCTTCCTTCCCTGGGTTTCATCTCGGCCTTTTGATATCCCACCAGCCAAAGGCTCAAAGCAAACCACACCAAACCCCATCTCCACTTCTCAAAATATCACCTCAGTCCTTACAGCAACATTTGAGTTACAGAATGCTAAAATAATATCGATAATTTCTTCTTGTTTTCACAAGATTAGTCGCCAGATGCAGAGCGAGAAATAAGGGATGAAAGGTCTGTGCTTGCTGTTGGGCATCAAAATCCTTTAATGATTTATTAATGTCAATGTTTTTATTTTCCATACAGGCTGTTGTTCTCTGTGTGCCTGTTTATTTCCGTGCACAGCCAAAGGTCAGCACTTGGAGAACAGTTGGAAAGATGTAGAAAAGTGCCTGAGAAAGCAGCAGCGAGCTTTGTAAGTGGTCTGAAGAGCTTTTGGGACGTCCATCCATAAATCCACACGTCCCTCAGTGCCAGGGGTGCCTGCAGGCTCTGCGGAGTGTGAGCAGGAGGATCTGCTGGAGGCACCACTCTGGGCTGGGGCTGCCAGCTCCGTCCTCTCCAGGGGTTTTATCCTTTGGCCTGAGCCCCCCTGGAGCCAGCAGGGCCATGTCCTGGTCCTGCCCCTGTCCCTGAGAGCAGGGGGACAGCAGCTCGGGGGGAGGAGGGAGGGACACTCCTCTGTCCAGCCCTCGGTGCCAGAGGAGCACCGGGCATGTCCCCACGCTGCAGCTCTCCTGCCAACCCTCCTGAAGGGCTTTTCCAGCCCTGGGGGTTCCCTGATTCTGCAGCTGACCCCACAAAGGGACTCTCCAGCAGCAGGTCCTGAGCAGTTTCCACTGCTGGCCTTGTCTGTGCACCTGGGGCACGGTGGCTTTGTCACACCTGGGCTCTCTCATGTCCCCTCCTGGGTGACAAGAGCTCTCCGTCGGTGTGGGAGTGCCCAGGGCCAGGCTGGGCTCTCTCATGTCCCCTCCTGGGTGACAAGAGCTCTCCATCGGTGTGGGAGTGCCCAGGGCCAGGCTGGAGGGGGCTTGGAGCACCCTGGGATGGTGGAAGTTGTCCCTAAATAAACTTGGACGTCCCTTCCCACCCAAAGCCTCAGTGACTGCACGCTGTGCCCTGACCTGCAGCTCTGCATCCACGGGGAAATCTCTCTCCAGAAATGTCCCAGAGCTTTCTGTCGAGCTGGAGCTGCTGCCTGCAGCACTGGGGGCGTTTGTGGAGGACACGGGCACGTGCCCACTCACACAGATCCACACCAAACCCCCTTGGCATTGCGGGGTGCAGCTGATGGGGCTGAGCAAAAAGAGCTCCAGGAGCAGCGGGGCCATTGTCCTCCTGTCCATGGGCAGGCCTGACAGCACTGGAGGTCCAGCCACAGGGACAGAAAGTGACATTCTACAAAGAAATCCTATTTACAAAACATCCAGTACCTGTGAAAAGCAAGGGGGGGAATTATAATGCAAACCAGCTTCGCCTGACAACAAAGCTGAAAACTTATTGACTTGGAAATGTGTGTTTGAGCTACCAAAAAGGGCAATTTTCAAATGGAAAAGTCTCCCTTCCTTTTTAGCAGTGGCAAAACCCTGTTCCATGCATTCAGCAGATTCAGAACAATTTCATAGCGGTGTTGTCTGGGAAGAAATGTCTTTGCCTGTAAGAGCACAGGTTCTTGTAATGGGAGTTGTCATCTAAATAATTCCATATCATCAAGCAAAAAGATAATTTGTAAGGGGAAAAAACCCCAGAGCAGCCTAAACTCTCCGAGTCACCCACAAAATTGCTTATGAATGTGCTATTAGTTGGAGGTAAAAGTTAATGGAGAACTGGCTGGCCCTGGGGGAGCAATAAATGGGATACTGAGTCTGCTGCTCCAGGGCAGGATTGCAGAATTGGTCCAAGCCCGCCGTGATCTGAAAGAAGTTCCCCTCTGATGCTTATTTGTTGGTCTGAGTGAGATAATGCATTGATGAGCCTCAGCCTAATTCCAAATGAAAACCAGTTCCAGGATGATAATTTTTATTACAGAAATGCTCAGAGGCCACAGACGGTGCCTGGATTTATAATTCCTGCCCGTGGTACAAATCTTTCCCCCCGAGTGAGCGCAGAAGGAACATCCATAAATAAGTGTGGGGCTGCTCACAGGGCAGGGGAGAGGCAGGAATAAGGCTGGGCTTGGGAGCTGGGCTTTTACTGCTTCTGAATCTGGGCCCATCCCTGGGGTGTCCCTGGCCAGGCTGGAGCAGCCTGGGACAGTGGGAGGTGTCCCTGCCTGGGGCAGGGGTGGCACTGGGTGGCCTTTGAGGCCCCTCCCAACCCAAAGCATTCCCAGATCACCTGGAGGATTTTTTTTTATGTTTATATTTTTGTTTTCTACCTCTCGTTTTTTGGTTTATATTTTTAATTTGCACAAACGGAGCTTAATCCACTTGTGATGAAGTGAGGCCATTCCTGAAGCTTTCTGAAAACCCCAGTGGAGGGGAAATCACCTCACTCCAGCCCTGGGCCAGGATGTGGAAAGTGTCAGGGAGGGAAAACACCTGCAATTGTCCTTCAAACTCACCCAGCAGAGAAATTCCAACTCTTGCAGAGGAGGCAGAGCTTGGTGGGTTTGGTGTCTGCGCTCTGCTCCTCCCCTCTGCAGTAATTTATCAATAATTCCATTGCTCAGAGGGCTTTGGAGCCCAGGCTGGGAAGCTTTAGCATGAGCAGGGAAAAAAAAAAAAAAAGGATTAGATTAGAGGATTAGACATTAGACATTTATATGGATATGAATGGTCTTTGCAGCTACATCAGCCAGGAGAAAATTACATGGGGCTGATAATCTTCATGCTCGAGGGCCTAAGCCGCTCATGAGAGCCGGTCAAATCATTTGTTGGGAGCCATTTGTTTGAAGAATTCAGCCCTTCTCTGTTTGTGTGCGGATCATGGGTTTATTCATGCTCCTCGTGCCCAGGACGGTTTGACGGCGCTTTGCGTGGCCGGGGCCGAGCTGTGAGTGGTTTATCCTGGGTGTTCCATCAGTCACTCCCTGCCTGGGGTTCATTCTCTGCCAGGGGAGGAGAAGGAGCATCCCAGGGCAGTGCTGAGCTGAGGCAGAGCCCAGCCCTGTCCTGCTGCTCAGGCTGCACCCTGGGTCTGTCCAGCAGGCAGCTTTTCTTCCTGAGTCAATGGAAAGCTGGAATTTGCTGCTGATTGCCATTAAAATCCTAAAAATCCTGAAGTGCTCACAGTGAACAAGCTCTCAGTTGGTGCAGGCAAAGCAGAGCAAGAACAGGGAACGAGTAAAGGTCTCTCTCTTCTGGGGAAGTCCTGGGTTCAGGGGTGTTTGAGGATTTAAACAGCCCAGCCTCAGCCTGTGCTGATCCAGAACCCTTGGAGACCCCGAGTTTCAGGCAGGAGTGCTCCTGGCACACCCCAGACCCTCATTCGCAGCTGAAATCTCCTCCTGTTGTGTTCCTAGCCAGTTCAGGACAAGGTCATACCCAAGGAGGTTGCCCAGGGCCATCCCTGCTCCTCCTGCCCTTCAGCATCTTCCTCCCTTGCCCAAGACAGGAAATTCCAGCGTGGTGGTGGCATCATTAACCCTGGGACTGTGGCGAGCAGGGTGGGCTGGGGGTGACGGCAGCTGCTTGGTGCCCAAAGCTCTGCACAGAGCCCCAGCTGACCCGGGCAGTGTGAACACCTGTGTGGAGCTCTAACCCCTCCCTGCACCTCCCTCGAGTGCTCCTCTGGTTCATTTTTGGAGCTCACGGGTGTTTGTTTCTGTTCCTTCTTGCCAAGCTGGTTCCACTCTAGCCCTCCATTAATAGCTCTGAAAAAAAATCACACTCCGGTTGCAGGGAAGTTTGTGCAAGTGACAGCTTTCCTAACACGTCTGTGGAGCTTCCCAAAATATTGTGGAGGAGAAACGTGTGCGTGTGAGTCGGCAAACAGACGTGTTCTGCAGGGCCCTCTGTGCAGCCAGGGAGACGCACTCACAGGCCCGGGGAAACTGGGCCTCCCCTCCTGGCAGCCCTGACAAACATCCCAACCCCTGCAAACCCTTCTGGTGCTCCTGGGAGCATCACAGGACATCCGTTGGCCGTGGCCACGCCGTCAGGAGCAATCTGCAGACAGAGCTGGAGCTGTTCCCAGCCCCGCTGCCCCCAGGCACCCTGAGATGTGCTGGGGGAAAACGGGGACGGGCCAGCTCACACCTCCAGGGAGAACAGAGCAGGGGGTGGAAAAGACACCCGAGATCATCCAGTCCAGGCTGTGCCCAGTCCCCACTTTGTCACCAGCCCCGAGCTCTGGGTGTCCTTTGGACACCTCCAGGGATGGGGACTCCTCCTGGGCAGCGCCTTCCAGGGCCTGAGCGCTCTGGGGCTGCCAGCTCCGTCCTCTCCAGGGGTTTTATCCTTTGGCCTGAGCCCCCCTGGAGCCAGCAGGGCCATGTCCTGGTCCTGCCCCTGTCCCTGAGAGCAGGGGGACAGCAGCTCAGGGGAGGGAGGGAGGGACCCTCCTCTGTCCATGCCTCGGTGCCAGAGGAGCACCGGCCGTCTCCCCGCGCTGCAGCGCGAGCAGCTCTCCTGCTGACCCACATTTCCACCAGGAGAGATCCCGGTGGCGTTGCTGGTGGAGCAGGAAGGGAAGGAGGGCAGGGAGGACACCTGAACCCCGCGAGCTGGGGGGCCCTTGAGCTGCCACGGCGCCGCGGGCTCCGTGCTTAACGAGAGGAAAAACGGAGCTTCCGCCGCTCCGCGAGCCGCGGCCGTCACGCAAATTGGAAGCGACAGAATTACCATTGATACAAATTAAAAACAAATAAAAAGGGTACACAGCAGCGATTCCCCGAGTTCAAACTCCATTACCAGCTGATTTACTGTGCAGTGACCTGTGCTTGTTTGCACGGGGAAGGTGCAGCGCGGATCCCGGGGCCGCGCGGCTCCGGCGCGCTCCGGTCAATAAGCTATTTAATTTAATGAGAAACAGTATTGATGGGCCGGGAATGCAGCTCCCAAAAAAAGAAAAAAAGGAGGGAAAAAAAGGAGGAGAAAAGATGCGGCTGCAAAGAGCAGATAAAGTCTTCAACTCGGGGGTTCACTCTTTGGGTGTTTTCCTTTTTGTTATCTCGTTAATTAAAGTCCTGAGAAGTCTCAGCTGGATTTGGGAGGGCCAGAGCCTGGCAGGGAAGGTGCTGAAGGTGGGATTGTTGCAGGGGCAGGGGACTCAGAGAGGAGATAATGCAGAGTGCAGTGTAGTACCCTGACCTTCCCCAGGAAACAAATCCATGGAGGAAGAAGTTGTTCCAAAGGAGAGTCTGTCAGATCAGTCAAGGGCAGCAGGTGCTGCTGGAAAGCCAAGTTCTGTGGCAACACTCTTGAGTGTTTCTGAGATGGAAGTTACATTGAGGATGTCACATCTCACAAATAATGTCAAAAGATGGGAAAATATGAAGGCACGTGCCCAGGCAGCCCTTGGTGCTCGGTGCAGGTCTCCTGTGAGGTGGCACAGCAGGGCCAGCCTGGCGACTCTTGGGGAAAAGAGAACGTGGCCAGAAATGGCCACGGCAAAATCGTGGAACGGTGGAATAGTGAGGGCTGGAAATGGCCTGTAAGACTGTCCAGCTCAATCATGAACCCACCACGTTCACCCCCAAACCCTGTCCTCAGATGCTGCGTGGTAGAGGAGAGGCAGGGGCCGGGAGAATCAGAGCTTGATCAGGCTGCATTTCCATCTCTGAATTATTCCAGGAGCCTTTCCCATGGACAGCCCTCCCTCAGCCTCCTGCACGTCCCTGAACACAAGGGAATGATCCAATTTCCAAGTTCATTAAGGTTCACCATGCCCTGGAAATGCATTCCCAGCGAGCAGAGTGCTTTGCCAGCGCAGAAACTCGGGCTGATTGCTGCCAGTTGTCTCTAGTCAGTAGCCTGTAAAGAAAACACACATTTAAGGAAATTAGAGTAGCAAGACAAATGAGGTGGAACCATCAAGAGGAGCAGGAGCTGGAGATAATCCATATTTTCAAACACTGCAGTGGTTTGCAGGGTTTGGAGGAAGAAATATTCCGTGGTTTTGGTGCTTTGGGCCCCACGGCGCTGCCCTGCAATGAGGGGTGAGCAGCCCGAGGGCAGGGAGCCCATACCTCACTGAGCTGAGTGCTCAAACCTCCACCAGGTCACTCCGTGGGGTGCAGGTGCCCTGGTCCAGACTGGTCCTGGCACCCGGGAATGGCTTTTCAGTGCATACCAAGATTTTCTGGCACCTCCCTGGGACAGTGCCCTCGGCAAGGCAGGAAAAACAGCACCAACACCCACCAGCTGGGCAATCCTCCCCCTCACTCCTCCCCACTGGATGCTTGCTTTATTTAATATTTAATATTTAATTAGATGCTGTCTCAGGTGTGAGGAGGGCGTGGGAAGGCACAAGGAAGGTGCTTTGTAGAACAATTCCACCGACAGCCTGGCCCATGTTGGACAATCCCCCAAAGCAAACCAAGGATCTGCAGCTTTGCCATGGCAGGAACGCCAACCCCTGCGGATGGGGACTGGGGAGGAAGGTGGTTCCTCTGCCACACCCCTCGTGTGCTGTCCCTGCCTCTTCTGTGTCACAGGCACAGGAGGGAAGGGCTGGAGGTGACGTTTTTCCAGCTGAAGGAGTGAGGAAGTTGTGCAGTTTGCTGGGAATTCACGTTTTTCTTGCTCGAGGAGAAGCTGGGGGTGCAGACAGGCAGAGGGGGGGTGTGGGGGCAGTGCCAGGGTGCCCCCCCTGAGCAGCCCCGTGGGCAGGGGCAGCCAGAGGGCTCCTGGTGCTCCTTTTCCAGCAGCCTGGATTGTGCAGAAGAACCCCCAGACAGCACAAAAGACATTTCCAGGAGCCCAGGTTTCCCTGTTCTGTATGGCAGCTCTGACTCCCGGTATGGGAAGCATTATTTTAAGCACAAGAGGCAGATTGGGAGAGCAGACACGGGAAAGCATGGCAAATGAGAGAAACTTTGATCAAAATTCAAATCCAACTCAGCCTCCAGCTATCTGCTGAGCAGCCTGCATTCTCCTGGAGAGTTTTTTTCCCCCTTTATTCAGAACAGGAACATGAAGAAAGCACTTGGTATGAGGGAGGTCAATAGACACCCTGTGTTTCACAGGTTCAATTTAATCTCATTTTCTTTGGCCTCAGTGATTTGCTTTTCCAGGTCTGGTGGCCCCTTGAGAAACTTTTCATTCTCTCCTTTCAGGTGCTCAGTAATGCAGTGTTAAGAGGACATTTCCACTTTGTGGCCTAATTATGGAAAAATTCATTTCTGAGTGGGCTGTCTGGGCTGCTTTTACCCTGATTCCCTCGGCTCTCCAACCAGGCTCCTCGCAGGGCAGCATTTGCAGGGAGCTAAAATCCCCTTTTCCGGGTGTTTCACCCCAGGGACGCCGTGCTGGGAATTCAGCAGCCCCTGGAGGAAGGGCAGTGCCCTGCTGGACCCCTCTGCTCCTGCCCTGCTGCCTCCAGCCCAGCTGCCCCAGCAAAGCCCCTGCTCCCAGCCTGCTCCTGCCAAAACCCCACAGATTAAATAACCCCCCAGACTGCCTCCCATACGTTGGGAAGACAAACACAGCTCAGGGCATGGGCTCAAAATGCAATTACCTTGAGAGGGGAGAGGGGCTGGGGGTCTGCTGTGGCATTAGGTCTCACTCTGCCAGGACAATTACTCTGCTTCAATGAAGAGGGGGAAAACCATTAAAGCCACGTGAAAAATGGGCCTGTGCTGCCACCATCACCCCAGTGAGAGGGTGGAAACGTGCTGGAGAGCAACCAGGAACGTGGCTGCAGGTATTTCATCGGGGCAGGGAGCCTTGCAGGGTTTGTGACACAGAGCAGGAAACGCCAGCTCAGTGCCCCTGCTCGGAGCAGCAGCAGCCTGGGGTTTGTGTTCCCGTCAGTGCAGGAACCAGGGAGCCCCAGGAAATCCTCACCCAGCTGGCAGAATCCGGGCACGGGCAGCTCATTTGTCACCCAAGCCGTGCTCACCTGTGCAGGTGACAGCAGCTCTGGTCACAGCAAACACGGGCTGGGAAGGGGCTTGGGAAGGAACGGGGCAAAGCCAGGAGGAAGGAGCCCAGGGTGGTCGTTGATCAGAGCACTTTGGCTGCCAATTCCTGGTGAAGAAGTCCCCAAATCTGTGATAAGACAGCAGGGAATGGCTCCAGGCTGGAGCAGGGGCGGTTTGGATGGGATATTGGCATGAAAGTGTTCCCTGGGAGGGTGGGGAGGGCCTGGAATGGAATTCCCAGAGCAGCTGTGGCTGCCCCTGGATCTCTGGAAGTGTCCAAGGCCAGGCTGGACAGGGCTGGGAGCAGCCTGGGACAGGGGGAGGTGTCCCTGGAGCACTGAGGGTGGCACTGGATGATCCTTGAGGTCCCTCCCAGCCCAAACCATGCTGGGAGTCTGGGACTCCATGAAAGCTGTGCAAGGCAATATTTCAGTTTTGAGCTCTTGCTTCATCCTCGTGGCACTGGCAGCAGGATGAGGGATGGATGTGATCCTGGCTGATGATGTCATTTCTGTTTTAAGGACAATTGCTGGGTGTTGGCTGTGATTTGGGTTTCCCGACTTTGGTGAACTCTTAGAAGTGAAGCAAAAGTGAGGAAAAAATGTCTGCTGTCCTCAAAAAGCAGCAGCTGGTGAAACAGAAAACTCTGCAGCAATAAATTCTGCAGCAATTACTCAAAAATTATCCCAGATTTTCCTTCCATTAAATAACCCAAAGTAATTTTAAGAGTACAAGCAAAACAAATAGGATTGCATGCAAAAGGAGAAGCTCTATGTCTCCCTTCAAAAGCCAATATCCTGTTCTAGGACTGGGAGCAGGAGTGGCTGTGATTGTCCTGGCAATTCCGTCCCTCCTGCAAATGGAGCGAGGAAATGCTGCATCACAAATTCAGAAACTCACAAATCACTGGCATTTCTGAGAATGAGCTCCTGAAATACCCCAAAATGCCTTCATCTCTAACAGTATCATTTACTCCAGGGACGTGCAGCCCTCTCCAGGGTGCAGCCCCAGGAGTTCCAGGAGAAGTGGGTGGTTTTATTCCCACTTTGCAGATTGGGAAATGAGAAAAGGAGAATTGAGGTGCTTTTCTCTGAGAACACTGAATTGAGGGCAGATGTTGCAGCTCAGATTTGCCCTCTCCAGCTGGAACCGTGGTCGCTGTCCAGGGCACAACTTGATTTGGCTTTTCCCTTGAGAACCTGTGTGCTTTCAGATGTTCAGGGGGGGTTTGTCCCGAAATAATCGGATTAAAGCTCTCCGGGAGGGAGTGGGGGCAGCGATGGCAGCAGGTGAGGGGCTGCAGGTCACAAATGAGGCTGTTCACCAGGAAGGGCTGAGCAGCACCCCCATGGCTCAGGGAGGTCTCCGGAGCTGGAACTGGGTGTGAATTGTTCACCTGAGCTCCTTTGGGCCTTTGTTTTACCTTTCCGAGGCATGGAGGGAGGGATCAGGAGGAGTTTCCAGGCCACGGGCTGGCAGCAGCCGGGCTCTGGATGCTGAGGACAATGTGCTCGAGCAGAGGAGATTGAGGAAAGGAAGCAATTAAAGCGCTGCATGTCTGAGCACGAGGTGTGGCTGCTCCGTGCCCGCTCTCCTTGCCAGGGCTGAGCCTTTTCCCAGCCCTCCTGCCCGGCACAGCCCCTGCTGACCCCCCGTGCCCCTCCTGTGCACCTGGTGATGCTGCAGGAGCCCTTCCCTGTGTTGTAGGAATCAGAAACGTGGCTGGGAAACAGGGCTGCCGTGAAACAAACCCCGCTCAGCCATTCCTGGCCCTTCCCTCCTTCCCTCCCCTCGCCCTGACCGCAATATTTGCTGCAGCTGCAGCATCCAATCGATTTTATTTCCCTTTCTCTCGGCCATCCTTCGCCCCTCCAGTGCCCTCTGGGTTTTTTTTCTCCTTGAGAAAAGCAGGAGGCAAGAAGGGGAGGATGAAAGGGTCCAGCCTGGCAGCTCTGGGAGCCTGGATGTTCTCCTGGGCGGCTGCCCGGGGTGGTTCCCTGGTTTGAATCGCCGGCCCCAGGCTCCCCAGCTGTTTGACCACTGCAGCTCAGCTTGTGCAGCACCGGGGGGACGGCTCTCCCCCCTCCAATTCCCAAACTCCAACCCTCCCCTGCCTTCCCGGTGCCCCCGTGCGCCCTCACACCTGAGCAGGGACGAGCCTCCCACCGAATCCATGTCATGATTTATGCATGAGAGCCCAGAAACCCCACAAAACAATCGTGTGAGCAATTCCTCATGAACTCGGCTTAAAGCACTTGCCAACAGGCTAAATCACCCTCTTGTTAAGTGTTGTATTTTGTTCTTCCTCCTTTCTTCTGCTCCGTGTATGCCTTAATATTGATAAGTGTTCTCCAGCGTGAGGGAGAATTTGCATTCAGTGCTGAGCATCGTGCGGGTGAGCACATCCAGGAGCCTTTTGTTCCTTCAGGATTCCCCAGCTCCCCGCGGGGCCCGTGCCGGGGCTCCTGGGCCAGACCCAGCCCCGTGTGCCCGAACATTCCCAGTCCTGGGAAAGCCTTCCCTGGGATATCAGAGTGAGATGTTGGGCAGCCCCGTGTGCCCAAACATTCCCAGTCCTGGGAAAGCCTTTCCTGGAATATCAGAGTGAATTGTTGGGCAGGCCCTTCTGCCCAAACATTCCCAGTCCTGGGAAAGCCTTTCTGGGGATAGTGGAATAAGATGTTGGGATATCAGAGTGAATTGTTGGGCAGTCTCGTGTGCCCAAACATTCCCAATCCTGGGAAAGCCTTTCCCGGGATATTGGGGTGAGATGCTGGGCAGCGCTGTGTGCCCAAACATTCCCAATCCTGGGAAAGCCTTCCCTGGGATATCAGAGTGAGATGTTTGAGTTTCCCTTTGCTCCCCGCAGCGCTGGCTCGGAGCCTCCCCGGCCCGCGGTGAGGCTGCAGTCCCCGCTGCAAACCAAATTAATGACGTTAATAATGTCTCCCTTCCTCCTGTAGGTCCTGACTGCTCTTTGTTCCCGAGCCCTCGGCTCCCTCCAGCCCCACCTCAGCCGCCTTGCCCCGGTTTTGGTGCCCGACCTCCCGTGCCAGGCTTGATTTCAGAGATGGGAACGGGCTCAGCCTGACGGCAGGAGCTCAGTGGGGCGTGTGTGACAGAACCCAGACAATTCCCCCCTTCCCTGGAACCCCAGGAACCCAGACTGGCTCGGGAGGGAAGGGCCCCTAAAGATCCCCCAGTTCCAACCCCCGGGGACCTTCCTCGAGGGATTTCTGCACCTTGCAGTCCCCTGAACCAGACAAGCCCAGGTTCGTGGGGATGAGTCCCTGGGCATGGACTGTGGGGTGCTTTGACTCCTCAGGAGCCCCTGCCCTGCCCTGGGAGCCCCAGCTCCACTCCCCGGCGGGGAAGGAGCAGTTTTGGGCTGCAGTTCAGCTAATCTGTCTCTAAAACCGCTACCTATTAAAAAGAATAAGACTTTAACTATCTTCTCTGTCAGAAACCAATTGCTCCCGCAACATCAAAGTTCCCCGGCTTAGTTAATGTTTATTTAAATGGCCATTTTCCACCGGCAGATAAAAGATTGAAGTGTTTTGTTGCTATTGTTGTTTTTAAAGCCCTGGAATATGAAGGCGCCTGGAGCCAACATTTGATTCTCATTATGTTATGACATTTTTTTCCCCCTACATAATTTGAATAAGACTCTGCTTAACTCAACAGCTGGAGGGATATGGCTTTTCCTTCACATTTCAGAGAGAGAAGATCTCTATAACTGAAAAAAAACCCCCAAAAAAACACCCCAAAACCCAAAGAAAAGCGGTCTGGTGTAGGTAGCAGAGCTCTCGTTTTCCCTGAACGCCTTTCCGTGGCTCTGGAGATGATCCCCGGGGGTTTGATTCCAGCACAACCGCTCGGAGCCAGGGAAAAGCCTGGCTCAAAGGGGGTTGAATGGCCCGCACCCCTCTCCAGAAGGAACGGAGTTACCTGCTCTGCTCTCAGATTTCCGCCTCTAAAGGGGGCCTTAGGATGGATTAACGTTCCCCTGCCCAGGGCTGCAGGGTTTCTGTTTATTTTGCAGCCCAGCTTCACCTCAGGGCTGCAGCTGGAGCGGGTGTTTCAGTGAGGGAAACGCTGCCCTGGCTTGGTTGAAGGATTTGCAGTAAAACCCTGGCAGAAATCCCTGCTCAGCCCCGCTCCTCACCCAGGGAGCTGCTCGGGGCACTGCGAACCCACCCGGCAAAGCTCCCTCAGCTCCCTCTGCACCCCAGCAAAGGCCAGAAACCCCGAGGTGCTGCTGGGCTGGGGTGACCCCAGAGGGCTTTTCCAGCCTGAGGGACTCCAGCGTGCTGAGGGGAGGGTGGCTGGAGCGTCCAGCAGCCCCAATTTCCTCCCTCATCCCGCATTTCGAGGGAGCAGCAGGACCTTGCAAAGTCCGGCTCTCCGTGGGAGACAAATGGGTTTTATCCCCCCTAAGAAGCAGCTTTGAACCTGGGATTTCTGGGGCGCTTTGGGTTTTCTCAGCGCCCTCCTCATTCCGAACCACAGAGCCCTGCTGCCGCCCTGATCATATGCAAGTTGAAATGAAAGTCAGATTTCATTCAAGTTTCCTTAAATCTCACTTCTTACTGCTCCTCTGGGCACGTTATTGAAACTGCAGAAACTCTTCCTCATTTAAGGAGTTAATGAGAGTCATTTTGAACCCCTGGAACACACTCGGGGCTCACCTGATCCTCACAAATGAATTGCCAAGGTCTCCCGAGCAGCTTTGCTCTGGGGCAGATTTCAGCAGAGGTTTTTCCATGTGGGTTTGCTGAATTCCTCACTCCTTACCTTGGCATTCCTCACTCCTTACCTCGGCATTCCTCACTCCTTACCTCGGCATTCCTCACTCCTTACCTTGGCATTCCTCACTCCTTACCTCGGCATTCCTCACTCCTTACCTCGGCATTCCTCACTCCTTACCTCGGCATTCCTCACTCCTTACCTCGGCATTCCTCACTCTGTACCTCGGCATTCCTCACTCCTTACCTCGGCATTCCTCACTCCTTACCTCGGCATTCCTCACTCCTTACCTTGGCATTCCTCACTCCTCACCTTGGCATTCCTCACTCCTTACCTTGGCATTCCTCACTCCTCACCTTGGCATTCCTCACTCCTTACCTCGGCATTCCTCACTCCTCACCTCGGCATTCCTCACTCCTTACCTCGGCATTCCTGCACTCTGTACCTCGGCATTCCTCACTCCTTACCTCGGCATTCCTCACTCCAGGCTTTGCCAGGGCCTGGGCCTGAGCAGCACAGCAGAATTCTCACCTCCAGTGGGGTTTTGATAAGATTTCCAGGGCTTCCTCCTGGGGTCAGCCCTGCCATGTGCAGAAAGAGCCTTTCCCATCACTCGGGGTTTCCATTTCCAGCTCACTCCGTGGGCTTGGGAAGTGCCAGAAGCAGAACTGGGAGTGCAAATTATTTTTCCCCGAATTTATCTGAGCCTCCCAGCCGGGCTGGATGCAGGGGATGGGTGTCCCTGGTGTTTATGGTCTGTCTGAGCCACTGGCTCAGAACAGAGGGGTCAGCAGCCATCATTTCCTCGCCCTCTGGGTTGCTAAACTCCTCTCACTTCTGACTGCCTCATGCTGCTTCCCAAAATGTAAAAGGTTTCATCCTAAATCCTTAGCAGGGCAAGAAGGAAATCTATCCCCTGGGGAGGAAAGGCAGCAAAGGAGAAAATAAACTCTCAGATTAAATTCTAAAATTGCTTTATTAACACTTTTTTTTCTGTTTAAAGCTTAGCTCCCCTGTGAACATACACATCCTGAAACCTTTCTCGTTCTTAATAGCACTCTCATTTAAAGCCCAATAAAAAGATGTTGAGGGGAGAATGAAAGTGTCTCTAATTTCCCCTTAACCTCTCAGGAAATTGCCATGGAAACCACAAATGCCACATTTCAGTGGCCATTCAGCATCCTCGTGGCCACAGCCTTATTTGCCATGGCAGAGGCTGCATTGCAGGCAGGCTGCTCCCAGAAAACTTCCTTGGAAAGGCTCCAGGTGAGCCCAGGGGTGGCTGCTGGGGTCACCCACAGCAGTGGGACAGCTGTGGCACCCCCAGCCCCGCAGCACCCTCAGGGCTCCCAGCCTGGGTGGTTCCACAGCCTGGGGGTGAATTCCTGCCAAAGGGCAGCGATGGACACCTGGAAGGGGCACGGGATGGGGGCAGGGGTGCTGAGCCTTGGGAAGGCTGAGCTGGGACAGAGGCTGGGCAGAGCCAGAGAATAAAGTGGATATTTATTGAATGGCCTTTAGGGCACACCTGGGGCAGGACAAGAGCCTGGCCAGGGCTACACCCAAGGTGGACCCAAAATGGGCACAAAATGGGCACAAAATGGACACAAAATGGGCACGAAATGGGCACAAAACGGGCACAAAATGGGCAGAAAATGGGCACAAAATGGGCACAAAATGGGCAAAAAATGGTCACAAAGTGGACCCAAAATGGGCACAAAATGGACAAAGGTCACGAGGTCTCACACTGTTATAAGTTTTAGTCCATTTCCATATTGGGGTTAATTGTCCAATTCCAGCTGCAGGTTATGCAGTCCCATTCTTCTTGTTTTTTCTCTCAGCCCACCCTGGTTTGTGCTTTTGGGCTGAAACCTTGTACCCCTTGTCCTTGGTGTCCACCAGGAAAGGATTTGTTTGGTGTCCCTGGAGAGAGCTGAGTGACCCTGAGTGTGAGCCCAGAGCTGAGTGACTCTGAGTGTGAGCCCAGAGCTGCACCCTGGGCACACAGAGCCTGAAACACACCAAAGATAAAACTGAAAGCATCCGTGGGGCTGGATGGGGTTTAGGTTTCAGGTCCCTTCCCAGCCCAAACCCTGCTGGAATTCTGGGCTCCCCTGGCAGGTTCCTGAGCACCAGCACCTGCCCCTGCCCACTGCCAGGCACATCCCACGCCCTGTGTTTATCCAGCCTTTACTTCCAGGGGCTCTGTGTACCCTACACACATCATTGACAGTGATTAATGCCTTTCACAGTTGGATTCCACAGAAATTGCCTACGCCACAAGCTCGGTGTATTTCCTTAAACAAATCCAGCTCAATAAATATTAATGCTCCGTGGCCCCGCCGTACGGCACGGCTGGATCCCGTAGCTGCTGATTTGAAGGGCTGATAGAATTGTGTTTCAATATTTTATGCAGGAAGGGACCTGTGGCTGAGCACACGGGGGGCAGCTCTGCTCCAGGCACGCCCAAAGCCCCCTCGGAGGTCCCCAGCTCCTCCAGGGCTCTCTCCATCCATCCTTCCCCTCCTCTTGGTGCTCCTGGTGGCAGCCAAAACCCGTCTGACGGCTGTGCCTTGGAGGAGCCAGTCCCCTGTGCTCTGGGAGGGCAATCTGGGCTGGACCCAGGGCCAGGAGAGTTTTCCCCGGGCTCCCAGTGCCCCGTGCCTGCCCCAGCTGGCTGAGGGGCTGCAGCCGGGCACGGTGGGCAGCAGGATCCTGCTGTGGGGAGCCAGGATTTGCCCTTTGGGTTTGGCATCACCACGGCTGAGCTCTCTGGGACTTTGCCCTTCTCTCCCGGCGTGCCTGGGAAGCAGCACTGGGCAGGGCTGGGGGAGCAAAGGAATATTTCTTGGGAAATATCTCCTGGCAGGGGATTTCCTTAAGGCTTAAACCCACCAGATATCCCTGGCTCTGAGTTACGGGCTTGATTGCAGCTTTCTGACCCGTCCTTGATATCCTAAAAACAGCCCAGGAGGGTTTTAGGGGAGTCTGAGCAGGGTCATTGTCCCTCAGGGTGTGGGAACAGGACCAGTGCAGCTCTGCTCCCGTGTTACCCCCAAAATGTTCTCCCCCTGTGCTCTGCACTCCCTCCCTCCTCCTTTAATTTCAGCTCCATGTCGAGGGCTTTCCCCTCTGTGATATATTAATTTCAAATATTGACTCACCAGATTCTGTGATTGATAGAACTCAAACATATTAGTCTTATTACATCCCATATACTTTAATTAACTTCAGCAGGTGATGTTAATCAACTTGAAGGCTGAAATGTGGAGCAGCTAAATAAATGAAAGGGAGATGGAAAAATATCTCCTGCATTATCTGCCAGCGTGGATGGCTCCTGCTCCCAAGCCAGGCACATTTAGAAGGGTTTTTTTTGAACTCAAACCTGTGTGGGGGACATTTGATAGCAGCTCCTTCATTTAAGTTAAAAGAGATGCTCAGACAGTATTTTGATCAGGGTAAGAAAAACATTGGAAGGAAATATCATTTAAAATAGTGATGTCTTAAAGAAACAACCCCTGTGTCCCCAAGGATGGTCCCTGTGTCCCCAAGGCTTCGGGAGCCTCTTCCATGGGTGGGGCCCAGTTGGTTCCCAGTTGGTTCCCAGGTGATTCCCAATTGGATCCCAGGTGATTCCCAGTTGGTTCCCGGGTGATTCCCAGTTGGTTCCCAGGTGATTCCCAGTTGGATCCCGGGTGATTCCCAGTTGGTTCCCAGGTGATTCCCAATTGGATCCCAGGTGATTCCCAGTTGGTTCCCGAGTGATTCCCAGTTGGTTCCCGGGTGATTCCCAGTTGGATCCGGGGTGATTCCCAGTTGGTTCCCGGGTGATTCCCAGTTGGATCCCAGGTGATTCCCAGGTGGATCCCGAGTGTTTCCCAGGTGGATCCCGGGTGATTCCCAGAGTCTCTTGCTGTGCTGGCCTTTGTCACCTTTGTCACCCAGGGTCCCCTCCCCGCTGTCTCTGTGGCTGCCTGGCCTTTTTTAGGACAGGAATTTCGGGAACAAAGGCTGCCTTTTCCCCGGGTGTTGGGAGCACTGGCACCGGTTTTGAGGCAGGCTTCCAAGTGCTTCAGCACTATCAGTGCAAACCAAAACGGCCAAAAATCTCCTTTCCCCCTCTTTCTCTGCAGCTGGCTGAAATTCTGCCATCTTGTTGTCAGAAACGACCTTGGCTTTGACTTTGGGATTTCCTTGACGGGAATTTCGTGGTGTAAACCCAGAGTTTGATATCCTTTGATAGCTCCATGTGAAATATTCAGCTCCGCATGTAAAACACGTGCCCACCCTTCTCCTGAGCAGTTTGCCTGGCAGCACTGGAAGCTGCCAGGATTCCAGGCAGCTTCAGCTTCAGACCTGAGGATAAAACCATCGCCCAGGTTTGACCAAACTTTTTTTGTTGCTTCTTAATCTTGAAAATCAATGAAATACAATTGATTTTTAGCAGCACAAATCATAAGTGGCTCTCAGAGCTCGGGGAGTACATTCAGTCTTGGTAATGAGACTGAAAGATCTCCTCTTTGTTTTGCTCCACGAGCTGTTTGTCATGTTCAAGAGGCTGCTGTGAATGACTCACTTCACTTTGAAGAGAGATTTATTTTTATAAACCATTATTCTTTTCCTTGCAAAGACACAAAGGCACGTCCCCCCTCTCCCATCATGGTGGTGGGGTTTCATTTCTGGTTTCCTCTGCAGGGGCTGCAGCCCTGGGCTCCCTGTCCCCTTCCCCACGTCCTGGGCTGGCTTTCTCCAGGGGACAAACCCTGGCAGGGACTTTGGGTTGTGCCCATCACTGAAGAGCTGGGGGGAATGAATTAATTTTTTATAATAAATAATTAATAATTATTGCCACAGGAGGAGAGGAGCGGGCAATGCTGGCAGGGAGGAGAAGCTCTTTTCCTCTCCAGTGACAGAACTCGTTGTGTCCCACATGGGTGATGTCATTGTCCATCCATCATGGTGATGTCACTGGTGATGTCACTGCCCATCCATCTGGGTGATGTCAGCGGTGATGTCATTGTCCATCCACCTGAGTGATGTCACTGGTGATGTCACTGCCCATCCATCATGGTGATGTCACTGGTGATGTCACTGGCCATCCACCTGGGTGATGTCACCGGTGATGTCATTGTCCATCCACCCGAGTGATGTCACTGGTGGTGTCACTGCCCATCCATCATGGTGATGTCACTGGTGATGTCATGGCCCAATTACCTGGGTGATGTCACTGGTGACGTCACTGGTCATGTCACTGCCTTTGCCCTGGGTGATGTCACCGGTGATGTCATTGTCCATCCACCTGAGTGATGTCACTGGTGATGTCACTGCCCAATTACCTGAGTGATTTCATTGTTAATCTACCTGGGTGATGTCACTGGTGATGTCATTGCCCATCCACCTGGGTGATGTCACTTGATGGCACTACCCACTCACCTGGGTGATGTCACTGGTGACGTCACTGGTCATGTCACTGCCTTTGCCCTGGGTGATGTCACTCGATGGCACTACCCACTCACCTGGGTGATGTCCCTGGTGATGTCACTGGTGACGTCACTGGTCATGTCACTGCCTTTGCCCTGGGTGATGTCACTGGTGATGTCACCGGTGATGTCACTGCCTTTGCCCTGGGTGATGTCACTGGTGATGTCACTGGTGACGTCACTGCCTTTGCCCTGGGTGATGTCACTGGTGATGTCCCTGGTGATGTCACTGCCTTTGTCCTGGGTGATGTCCCTGGTGATGTCACTGCCTTTGCCCTGGTGATGTCACTGGTGATGTCCCTGGTGATGTCACTGCCTTTGCCCTGGGTGCCGTCCCTGCCGTTGCTCCTGGCAGGCTGTGTCCCGTGTGGGGCTTTTGTCACCGTGAGCGCTGCGGGAGCCGGCTCCTCTTCTGAAATGCCCTGACACAAAAAGCCATCTCCACCTCGCCTGGGCTCTTCCTCTTGACAGTGACTTATGACTGACGTCTCACAGAATATGCAGCACTCCCTGCCACGTCTCCAGCCTGTCAGCAATGTATGCAAGGAAATTGCTTCCTGACCTCCATCATTTCATAACCTGGAGCCTCAGGGCTCCCAGTCTCAGCACCTGTGCGTGCTCCAGCTCCCGGAGCTGCAGAGCCTCATCTGATCATTATGGACAGATTGGATGCCAAACAGTTACAGCTCAATTTAAATGTCCATTCTAATCTTTACTCTTTGCTTCCTCCCTGGTTTTTATTGAAGTAAACAATCTATTTGCAAAATGAGATGCTTAAAATAGGAGGGTGTTTCTTCTGTGGGGAAATTCAGGCCTGGGATTATTTGCATTAGCTGGTCAGAAGTTGGTGGCTGTTCTACTGGAGAAGTTAAAAGCTTTGGAGGCAGCTTTCTGCTCCTGCAGAACGTAAATATAAGAACAGAGAGAGTTTGTTTTAATGCCCTGTTGGCACAAACTGATGTTCTTATGGCTCTGTGCTAATGGGGACTTTGTTAGAGGTGTATATTTAATTTTAGCTGCCTGTGTGCTTGGGGCTTTGTGTTTGTCTCCACTCCACACATCATTCAGGAACCATCCCAGCTCTGCATTCCGGCTTTGGGCGATTCCTGTCACATTTCTGCCTCTTCCTGCCTGCTCCAGACCTTCTTGGGGACCACATCCCCCCCTCCCCTCCTGCTGCCTGCTCAGGTGTTCCCTGCCAGGGACTCAGCTCCTCTTCCAGTTAGGGAGGAACCTCCAGATCGATTTCTGTGTTGCTCTGATCAATATTTATGTGCATTAATGTTGTTCCCAGTGTCTAACCAGTAAGGACACGAACCTTCAGCCAGCTCCCACTTAATTCACCTCTCAGGGAACCTTTACTTCGTGTTGATTGAATGTTGAGCAAACCATGGGAATTTTGGATCAGCAGAGCTGAATAAATCTCCCCCCAGACCTTCCTCCTCTCCATTTTTCTAATCAGGACTGTTGTCATCTGCTCTGACAGATTATTAATGCTACACACAGGCACGTAATAGAGATTGTGTTTTTCCATTCAGGGATTTTTGTCCTGATAAACAGCCTGGCAGAGACAAGTTACCCCAGTCCCTGCACGAATGGTGGGAGTTTAAAGGCAGCCAAATCCTTGAGAGCCACTGGCCCTGGGCCAGGAGCCCTCTGTCATCACTCTTGGCTCCTCCTCTGCAATCCATCAGCACTGACCCATCACCCCGGCAGCTACCAGAAGGAATCTGGCATCTGGTGCCTGTTTTTATCCCAGCTCAGGTTCTGGTTTCTTTCCTTTTATCTCCGTGTCTGCCTCAAAGCTGCTCAAGCAAAGAAGGAGCTCTCTGTTGAATTCAACAAGCTTCGTATTTGGCTTTTTTCCCTCAGATATGTCCTGGTCCTGGTTGTTTTTCATGTTCCTTTGTGTAAGGAAATAAAAATTACCCCTCTCTGTGTTTTCTCTGTCTCTTTGCTTTGTCTCTTTCGTACGTGGTTTTTACTGATTATACATTTCCAGCTCCTTATCTCAGCTATTCCTCCTCCTCAGCATCCCTCAGTGCTTGAGGAGAGGGCTGGGAAGGGATGAGATGGGGAGCATTTCCCAGCTGGGTCAGCAGCTCAGGTAACCCAGCTCAGGGAGGAGCACCAGGTGCACAAATCCAGGGTTTGGGCGCTGTGGGCCGGGGCTCCAGACCCACAGAGACACAGGGGGGGTGCTTGAGGCTGTAAGAGGGGAAGGTGGAATTCCAGCAGGACACGAGCTCCTGGCTGGGCTGGGTTTGGGCAGCACCAGGCTCTCTGGAGCAGCTCTGGAGACTGACTGTGCTCCTGCAATGAGGATAAAAGCGGGCCATGCAGTGTGGGAAGCACAAAGTGCAGGTGGGGAGGTCAGGTCTGTGTGCTCAGGGTCAGAGCCACGTGTGGCTCCTGCCACTGCTGCTCCTTCCCCGCAGCTGCTGCTTCCCAGCAGGGCTAAATCCACGGCAGAACCCAGGTTTTGGGGGCGGTTTTGGGGGCTGTTGTGGCTGCAGGAGGCTCTGAGGGGGAGCAGAGAGGCTCCAGCACCAGCCCATGGACAGAGACCCTGAGCACCGAGCCCCAGGGCTGCGTTCCCTGCTGAGGCACAGAAGCTGCTGCTGTAAATTATTCATTCCGAGTTTGTTTGGGTTTTATTCAGTTTGACACGGTCTGGAAGTTGGAGTAATTTTCTAACTCACTGAATGATCCTTCTTTACTCTCCTAAGCACCTTCTCTGCCACATGAGAACAATTTTCAATCAAGACTACAAAGCACCGGCTGGTGGCCGATGGGCTTCCCTCCCTGGGAATACAATTCCCAGCTCTGGAGAGATTTCATTTCAGTGCCTGTGCGTGGGGAGGCCAGGCCAGCCCTGGGCTGGGGCTGGACCAAACCCCTTTCTGTGCAGATGCTGCCCGGGGGAATCACCCAGCACAGCCAGAGCCTCCTTGAGTAACGGGGTGTGGAGGCCACTTCTGCCTCTCTCCTGCTTGCCTTCCCTTTGCTTGAACAGAGGAATTCCAGTGAAGGCTCTGAGGGAGTTTGGGGCTGTTTCTGCTCCTGCCAAGCCCTGCTGGCAGTGACAGGCAGGGTCTTTCCCTGCCAGGATGGCACTGTGCTCCCCGGGGCACCCAGCCCTTCAGTAATTCTCCGTGCCCCCTGGAGGATGAGCAGGATCATCCAAACAGCTCCTGTTTGGGAAGGGGCTCAGCAGAGTGTTCCCTGCTTGAGGGGAGCCTTCCCTCTGCTCAGGGGGAAAAGAAATGGAGGCTTTCAGCAGCAGAAAAGGGCCTGAGCTCTGGGCTGGAGCTGCAGCACTGCTCCTCCCTGAAACCACGATGTGCTCCAGCCCCTCCATCCCCTGATCCCGGACTTTCTGAGGGATCAGCTCCATGACCCTCAGACTCAGAGGGATCCAACACTGGGACTTTAATCTGCCTGGAACTGGCCAAGTCTGAAACGCTGAGGCCAAACTGAAATGCAGCTGATCTAATATGTATTGATTTCTTCCTTTTTGTCTCTAGCAGAGCTTGTCTAGGAAGTGCAGGGTTTCTAGAAGTGGCTGAGGCCAAATCCACTTATTCTGTGGTTTGTTAGGGAACATCAGTGATGGGTTTGCTGTCCTTTCAGTGCCATTTTATTTCTGGCAGGTTAGAGAAAGCAAGAGTGGTTTAAATCCAAGTTAAAATAACACTGGAGGATTTCAAGCCACTGCTTTCTCGGGTCTGCTCATCTTTCCTTATCTTGTTGAAGAAAATATAATTTGTGGAGCTGAAATCACCTGGATTTTTAGCTCACCTGGAAAGCAGTCAGCTCTTTTACTCCTACAAGGACCGGCCTGATGTTCCTGTGGAATGAAGGTGTGAATTAAAGTGCACCAAGCTCTGTGGACTCCCCCAGGCAAGGTTTGCTCCAGACCATGAACCCCCTGGCTGCTTCCCAATCCCAGCCCGAAATCCTGCCCAGGGGTATTCCCAGGAAGGAGAATCCTCCTAACAAACCCCGTCTGTGCAGGGGAAGATAAAAGCTCCGGGAATGTTCCGCAGCCCCTTCCCGTGGGATGTGCAATTCCCACCTTGAGTTCTCAGGGAGAATTCCCACCTCTCCTCAGGGAGGTCCTAACCCTGCCAGCCCTGTGCTCGCTCCCAGCTCACTCTGCTGGGGTTTCCCCTCTCTGCCATGAAAGCCAATTCCCAGCTGGGATGGAGGATGGAGGGGCTCATCCAGGGGGAGGAAATTTGGGAATGCAGGAGGACTTTGGCTGGGTGTGGGTCCTGCCCCCACCCAAAGCCCTGCAGGAGCCCCAGTGCCCCCGGTGCCCCCAGTGC